>PVIC010006768.1:0-53193 GCA_004025085.1 Thryonomys swinderianus
AGATTTCTCCAAGAGGCATGTTGTTCTCACTGTGTTTCTGGGGGACCTAGGAGCAGAAGGCTGTCTGTTCTCCATCAATGGTGGGTGGGATCAGAACTCAGTCCCACAGGCTGGCAAGTGTCCTCGGGCTGTCGTGCTTGCAGCTTGAAGTTGGGCACAGGGCCCTGTTTCTACCAAGAGAAGCAGCAAATGCTGGAGATCGTGGTTCTTTCTCTCCAAGGAATTGGTATTAAATGTCTATCAGTGTGGTGCTTGCATCAATATTTAACATTGATTATCTCACCCAATCCTCCTGTTGTCGGTGCAAGGATGTTCGGTTTTCTCTACTCCATAAGGAACCCACAAAATCTGTCCAAACAACACAGCCAACCTCTGTCCTAGCAACGCCTCACCCCACCCACCGCCCCCTGAAGTGCGCCTGTCACCCAGACCGGTAAGAAAGGACCAGGCATGTCGGGAGATGTCATTGCCTGTCGCCAAATCTTCGGACGTTTTCACTTACTGACCCCATTTGCACAGCAAAAGAATATAAATCTACTTTAAATGACAAGATGCACAAGTTCTTTTTCAAAAAACATTAAATTCATTTTCTGAAAGAATATTTTAAGAACAAAAAAGGTATAATAAAATCCAACCAAATGTAATGATTTATTAGTTTTCTTTGTCTTCATATTGATTTTTAGACTTTTTAAAAACTACACCATAATGGGTTTAAATACATGAAAAATACACTCAAGTGGTGAAGCAAACACTTGTAACATAATGAGAGTTTTATGTCGTTACAAAAATCTCCCAGACGGAGTCCGAGATGAAAAGTATTCGAGTTGCCTCTTTTACAGACATTAAGAGTTAGCACTCCAGTAGAGTATTTGAAATCACTCCTGCAGTGGCCCCTGGAATGTAGCAGACCTGTATTCAGGGGAACCAAAGAATTTTCCAACTACCTTCAAAGACTGGAAAGTGACATCCTTTGTAGAAGGAAAGAGAGGCCTCGCCTGCCCTGCCACACGGGCCTGTGACCGGAGTATCTACAAGAGCGTCGCTGGCTAGACCTGTGCTCCACCCTCTGTGTCTGTGTGGCCTCTTTCGTTTGCCTGCGCCCCTGGTAAGAGGGGCCCCTCGGGGAGACGCGCCGTGGAAGAGCAGAGGCCCCGCGCGGGACCTGTTTGGAATGGATGGAAAATCAAGCTGCCTGGAAAAGCAGGAACGTATATAACTTAGTTTGCCGGCACCAACGACGGACACCCCAGATTCCCTCCGTCGGCGCAGTCCCCCCTCAACTGAACCCTCTTTTTCTCACTCCTCGTTCTGAAGCTCAAAGCGGACACTTCACAGAGTGGGTACCGGCTGAGGATGAGTCTCGGAGGATGCTTCCTGGAGAGGCCTGACTGCTGTTAAGAGCCGTGTGTCATAGAGCAACCCCTACTGAAGTCGATTCCTCTCAAAAACCCCACGTTCCACAGTCATCCCAACAGGAGTCCAGTGTGTTGTGTTTTGTGAGAGTGTAAATATCACACATGAGGTTGTACATCTGTACATAAACATACTCATGTTTCACAGAAATTACCACAGGGTTTCTCATGAAAGGAAATGGAAAAATTGCAAATACGTCAGAAGTTTTATCTTGGCACATACCGTCAGTAACTCTATTGATGTCATCAAAATTGGCCAGTCCTAATGTCAGCTGGCCCTGACATCATGTAACTGATTTTCTAAGATTAATATTATATTTATTCTAGTATAAATATTTCCTTTACATTGGACAAAAATCGAACAACTTGGGAAAATTCAAGAACTCTAGTTTTGCTTTTATTCAGTACATGTAGCATATATTTCCTTCCACACTGGACTATTCCTATAGATGTCTTCAAATACCAGTATTTTTTTCAGGTTAGTATAACCTTTATTAACTCATCTAAAATTTAGTTTCCAGTTTAGAACAGGTCTGTAAGTTATAAGACACAAACATATTTTACATAGCAAATATTTTGTTTCTATTTTCATCGCAAAAGTTGTAAAGGACAGCATTGCGTTCTATTCTAGTTTATTAATTTGAACCATCTTAACACAAAAGTTTGACCTCACGGGAATGGTCTCGGTATGAATGTGGGTCTTCTCACTGCCACGTATGGGACTCTGAGGGGACAGGGCTTTGGCTCTTGGTTCTCAAACAGCCGTGCAACAAGCATGACTTTTCAAAATTAGTATGTTTCCGGATGTTATTTCTCCTGGGTAAAAATAGGTACAAATTATGGAAACATGATAAAGATATACTGATGTTAAAATGTAGGAAAATATTTCAGAAGAAAATTCAGAACACTTTTGAGAGTTTAATACTTCTTCAGTTCCTCACACTGCTTTTTCCCTGTTACATTCTTAGTTTGCTTATTTTCTTGGAAGGAAGAGAGTTGCTCCCACGGTCTGGATTTCATTACCATCCGGAGATACGAGCCGCGTGACGCCCACAGACAGCTCCTGCCTGCCTGGAGCCGAGCGCTCTCCGCGGACCACGCATTTCTCTTCCCACTAGCAAATCACTGAGGGTGTCGACCGGGTACATCTCGCTCTACGTTATGGAGAAGCACTCGGCGGAGGACCCGAGAGACATTCCTGACAGGATGAATGAAGACAGGCAGGAACGGACCTCAGTGTAGCAACACCGAGACGTCGCTTCTCCGAGGCAGAGGCAGAGGCAGAGGCAGAGGCAGGCGTGTCTCCCGTGGGAAACCTCCCGCCGGGGCCTCCGAGCTGGACCTGGTTCTCCTGTGAGCTCAGTCTGGGACTAACCCTCACAAACCTTTAGCCTAAGTTAAAAATGGGACATATGATGTTATGTAGCTTGAAGTGTTTAACATATAAGCGAGATACAGTTATTTGCTGCTTAAAAACAAAAGATGAGTGAGAGGCTTGTCCGCGGCCTGTGGAGTGGTGTCTGCCTGTGAATGAGGTGCGCGGACCCGTAAGCAGGGAGTCATCACCGCGGAAGGTCCTGGAGACGAGGGACCATCTCCATGTGGCTTTCTAGGTTTCTCCTTCCCCTAAAAACGGAGTCCCATCCTTATGAGTCATCTACAGCCACTCAGAAGACATAGTGGACATTGCACTATTACACATTTACCCAGTGGACATTGGCACTAGGAATCTGGTTTGAGTTTATTCTGCATCAGGTGACCTCAGTAGGCGCAGGGTTTCTGCGGCAGCCTCACTCTGAGGCTGTACGGAAGAGGCTGCCAGGCCGGGGGCTGGAGCCACGCTGGCCCCGAGGCCAGGCCCGCAGCTGCCACGCTGCACGCTTCCTGGCCCAGGGGCACCGTGGAACCTGTGCCCGAGGCAGGGCCTCGCTGATTATCTGATGGTGAAGTACATTTTATTAACAAGGGGCTGGAAAGTAGAACAGTCTTCACAATATGCGGTAGGTAAATGTATTAGGTTTAAAATACAAAGTTTATTTCAGAACCTCCAGGGCAAAAAGTTTAATAACTGTGTGTGTATACATTTGTAAGGCCTTGCTATTGTTCTTAATGCTTAATGTGGTAATAAAGTAATAAAACATTTCCAAATGTACATTATGATTAAGTCTCCACAAAACAAAGAAAACAAAGGCGGCCTCCAGAGACAGTGGCCCCTTGGCAGGAATGAGACGTGAAGAATACAGAATAGTAAAGTCAAGCAAATCTCGTGAGTCAAACAGGCTGAGTGGTGCCGATGCCCGGATTGGAATTCGTCTCCCTGAGCTCCTGGAGAGAATCTGCTTGCTTTGTGAAGCCGCCAACATGCCCCCTTGATAGATAGGTTAATTCTTTCCTACGTTCCTACGCTATCACTTCTTTTATATGTTGATGAATCTTAGTGAAGCTAAGATTATTTGCTAAAATATAAGTAAAGCACTCATCACATGGACCCAAAACTTGATTTTGTAATGAACTGACTATTTTTAAACTGAATCCTTGTTTCAAGGACTGGTTGGACATGGAGGGCATAAATAGCATGAGGTAGACTGGTCTGAGTTTGCCATGCCTCAAGCCCACTGAACTATATTCTTTACTAATACAGATATGTGAATAGCTGGTAACAATTTGCTAAAATAAATTAAGACCTGTTTCCCTATTCCCATACATTTCATAAATCCTCTGAAAGAGCTTGAGAAACTATTAGGTTAATATTTTACTAACATTACTTTCCCCTCTACATTTCTTTAAAAATACGATAAAACATATCCAAATATAATTGAAGCAAAACAAGAAAGTAAAAAGAAAGAAAAATTTTAAAGTCGTGCTTATTAAGTAAGGTCGTTAGTTATAAGATATAAGTAGATAGCAAGCCCTCAGTAAACTTTATCATAGGTGCAGAGGATGGAGCCTCAGTAGCACCACGCCTGCCTAGCAAGCACAGTGTCCCGAGTTCGACTCTTGATCCCTCAGGAAAATGAAAAACAAACACACAAAAAACCCTTTTCAATAAACATGTTGAAACAATGGGCAATAGAAACAAACAAATAGGCAGTGATAATTGAGAAAAAATATTGTTCCTGTTGTGAACGATATCCCCAGTGGCAGAGGTAGCACTGGCGCCCCGTAAGGAATAATCTCTAGTTAGTTTTATCACAGATTTTCTGTCATAGCAAACACTTGGTTTCTATTTTACTTGAACTAGAAGTTTCTATGGACTGAAGAGGGGCCCTTCCAGAATCGGGTTGTCTGCTCCTCAATCCCACCCATTGACTATATTAGAGAAAAGGACTTTAGAAAGTAATTAAGGTCATCAGGTTGGGCTCCTCATCTAGTAAGATTCTCGTTTGTAGCCTCATTTTCTCTCTCTTCCTCCTCCCCTCCTCCCCCTTCCCTCCTCCCCCTTCCCTCCTCCTCCTTACTGTCAGAATGACGGAGAGAACAGCTATCCACAAGCCTAAAACCCAGCTCTTGCTGGAAACTGCGTCAACTGGTCTCCTAATCTTGGGCTTTGGTTTCCCAGAACCGTGAGGAGAGCATTTGGTGTGAGCCTCCCGCGTCAGGTGCCGGAGCGCAGGGCCCGGCCACAGGCAGCGATCCGGCCCCCGCTGGGTGGGGCGGGAGCTCTGCCCTCGGGAAGCCACATTAACGCTCTGATGTCTCAGTGTTTATCGCCAAATCTCTAACGTCTATGGTCATCTTTCTATAGCCCAAGTTTTCTTTCTTGCTTTTTTTTTTTTGAGATAATTCATATACCAGTCACCCAGTTTAAACTCGGCGCTCAGCGGTTTTCCATGTAATCAGGATAAGTAGAACCGTGCTTCCAGTCTATTCTAGAATATTCCATGATGCTAGCTCTCCCCTTTTGTCATCCTGAAGTCTTCTTCTCCCTCCTCCCACCGCTAACCGACTGCTTCACATCTTTCCTTCACATCTAATTTCTATCGATTTCTCTATTCTGAGATTTCTTAAGAATGGAACCACATAACTTAGCATTTTTGTGAGCACCCTCCTTCCAGTTGGCATGTTTTTGAGGCCTGTCCTGGGAAGAGCTGGTATCAGTACCTACTGCACAGCAGCCCCTTCACTGACCCTTCCTGAAGTCCGGGGAGCTTCCCCCTCTGACCCCTCCAACACATGTGCCTACAACTTTGTGTCTTTATTTCTCTGGTGTGTGGATCTAGTGGAATTTCCGGTCCTCAGTGGCAAATATTTGTGCATGTAATCATTTGAGAGATGGCCTCTCCGTCGCCCGAACGCAGTGGTACCTTCTTACCACCTCCTAGCAGTGCACAAGAATTCTTCTCTTCACATCCCCTGCAGCACCTGTTGTCTAACTTTTTCATTCCTCCCATTCAAAAGCACTTGGAATGGTTTTTATTTTCATTTCCTTGGTGATCAGTGATGCTGAGCACCTTTTCCTGTATTTATTGGCCATTTGGATAACTTCCTTGAGAACATACCTTCTGGGATTTCCAGCTCTCAGCCTACCCAGCCAGTGGCCAGCAGCTAATACACACCTAGGGCCCCTTTTCTCAATATATCACACAGCTGTTCAATCACTATGTGGTTTTTATACCACATGTGTAGATGATAAAATGTAAAATATGAATGCTTGAGGCAGCTGTGCCGTATTATGGTTTCATACCTTCATCCCCTTTGGAAAGCTGCTTTGGTTTGCTTCATGGGCTGCGTAGTTTGCACCACCCTCCATGCAAGCTCTTTTTCAGCTGGAGAAATGTCCTCTTTATACACGAAAACACATTTTATATTACTGCGGACTAATCCCTCGCACAGCCACCTGACCTGCTCCAGGTCTGCTTCACACATCCTCTTTGGAGAGCTGTCATGTTCACAACCCCTCTGGACCGGGACGTTTGTCACTTAACGCCAGCAAGGCGCAGGGGACACAGCGCCTGACAGGCCAGGACGGCTCCCTGCAGCCCCGACGACGGCGAAGGGACTCCTGGCAGTCCAAAGCGCGGGAGCGGGCAGAGGCGGGCAGGAGGGTGCGTGGGGCTCTCTTCCTGCCCACAGGAATGCCCGTCTTCCGGGCGCTTGTGCCCTCATCGTGAGGTGCAGAGCTGAGCTGAGAGCTTCACTCAGCCACGTCATGGAAAGCAGGGATCGGGCTCAACTCCCAGTTTCAGGACGATGCTTATTCTGCTCAATTTCACTCTTTTTATCAGTTTACTCCAATTTTAAATTTTAGGTAGGTCAAAGATTTTTTACTTATTATATTTTCTATCTAGCCTTCTGGCATGAAAATCATCCTTACATTGTTACTGTCTTTTGTTTGCATGAAACAGATTCTTCTGTGTGTGCATAAAGACATTAACAAAAGCATTTATAAAGTACCAGTTAAACTGCTTGCTGAGACTTCATCAGACATCTTGGAAACGGGCACTTGAAAAACTGCCAGGCGGAAAACACGGACACGCTGTGGGCTGCAACGGAGGCTGCTTAAAATATGCTTGAGAGGAGTCAGTAAATTCTTTATATTGTTCCCTTCCTTGCTTTACCATTTATTTAAGTCCGTAATTAAAGATAATTGAGATCCATAGTGGTTGAACAAAGCCGGTGAGTGTTGTATCGAGTGACAGCGCCGTTTGGAGGTAGGACCAACCCCTCAGGAGAACAGCTTCACCTACAAACGCTAAGCAGCCCTCGTCTGCGCGGGCGGCGGTTTGCCTGGGTGGTTGGGCGAGGCGTGAGAGCAGCGGGTGAGTCGGCCGCTCCCTGCGCGCGGGCTGCGGTCACCCAGCGGACGCCAGGCCCCAACCTGCGCGCGCTTGCCAATGCACCAGTCCGGAGCCGTCACGGGCCTTCTCTTATCAGCGATCAGAACAACAACGTAGATACTAATTATTTTTAATGGGAAAAACTGAGACGTAGAATCTAATTAGTTTCCCAAAGACATATTGACAGCAGCCGGGAAGAGCGGAAAGTCTAAGACAAGCGTCTCCGGATCTGCGCTGTGGAGCTGGCTTTGTCAATCGGAGTTCACACTGTGGTTTTGTGACGTCTCTATTTCACCCGAGTGGGGTCCTTTGTGTCATGGCCTTTAACCACGTTGGGTATGAAGGTCTCTTTAAGACTACAGTTTAAGAGTGTCATTGACTTGGACAAAAGATGCACTCTGAAAAAGTCATATGTTTGTATTTATCTGCATTTACAGGGACGCATCAACCTTACATCTTTGGTGTCGACTTACAAGCGCTACCAGTTGAATAATGAAACATAAATACATTAACGCATTAATAGGAAACATAAGTTATCCAAATATCTACTGGATTTTTAAATGAAAGCTTTTGAGCCACTACTAATCTTCTAACTACTCACACTTATTCGGTGTGACTCATCTTCGGCACTGTTAGCTATTTTTAGTTGAAACTGTTCAAGAGAAATCTTATGAAATGGCAGAAATAGTGGTGAAAACAGAGAAACCAGCTGAGCAAAGCTGCAGGAGGGGACACAGCCCCAGCCGTGGGGGACTCAGGGAGGCCAGAGGGCCCCGCGTCCCTGGCACTTTCCGGCCAGGTGAAGCGGAGGCCGACGATGTTGCTGAGGGGACCATCACAGTGTGCCCCTCTGCGACGGTGAGGAAGATTATGCTCGTTATTCATAATCCTGGGTCAGCTGCATCCGAATCTTCTAATGTTCCGCTAACACTAAAGAACAAGAGGTACAAGCCACTGCACCCTGAAAATTTGTAATTTTATTGGATAATTTAGCTAGTTGAATACCGGGAGCATGAAGGCTCTGGTGTGTGTGTGTGTGTGTGTGTGTGTGTGTGTGTGTGTGTGTGTGAAGTCGAGTGCTAGCCCCAGGTTTGTTGCAGCCGAAGGGAAGGACAGAGTCCCTCTCTTGGCCATGCGCGGTGAGATGGTGGAGATCAAGAAGATAATGCGCAGGGCGCCAGCATCTCCCATGTTCAGTTTTACTCCCACAGCTCTTCCGCGTGATTCTCCTTTCTCCACTAACTGCTCGGAATTTCATTTTAGGATCAACATTAGATGTGTGCTGGTACCTAAATATATCTTGAGATCATTTTAATTAATTTCTCTCAAACTTTTTTTTTTTTTTTCCTGAGACAAAGTCTCACTTTGTAGCTCAGGCTGGCCCTGAGCTCAAGGTAGCCCAGGCAAGCCTCGAACTCAGCAATCCTCCTGCCTCTGCCTCCAGAGTGCTGGGATGACAGGTGTGAGCCATCACCCAGCTCTCTCAAATTTTTCAGGGTTGCCCAGTGAGTCCAGGCAAAAGATCTCACGTTTGCTGTCTTTCTGTCTCACATTCCAATGAGGAAAAATTCAGTAATCCTGACAGAATGCACTTTTCAGTGCCGTGTGTGTACATATCTGCTTAGCAGTAAGATATGGCTGATTTGTGTGCAAAGTGCAAGGCAAGCTAGTTAAAATGATTTTTTTTATCAAATCCTAGGTCAAAATTGTATTGATATATATGTCTTACTCAAAAAGTTTTTTAATGCATGCCAAAATAAACTGAAAAGAAATTAAACAAACAGAACGTCTGGTTATAAGATGAGTTGAAGTTATAAGCAACTCAAGCAAAGCTGAGAATGAGCTCGTGAACTGTCTGTTCTAAAATTTCAGCCACTTCCCTAGACAGGCAGGGCAACGGTCTGGAAAAACTACAAATCTTACTGGACCCAGATATTCTTATTAAAATACTGAGTTCTCATGAACATTTTAATTTCATTTGTGAACGGCTCTTTCACGGCCTCTGGTGGGTTACATTCCAGCTTAGTCCTGATCAGCAGGCAGGCGGCCGGAAACCCCTGCCCTGGACTCTCACGCTGGCACCCCCGGGGCCCCCTCAAGGGCGGCACTGGGATGCTCTCAGAACCATCGCGCCACGATCTCCCCTAGTTGGTGATACAGTTTGCAGGGAGATTTTTAAGAGACCGGACGTCGGGCAGCAGCGCCATGGACCCCCGTTCCCCGTGGGCACCATTCTCCCCACAGTGGGCGCCTTGCTGAGCCACCGTCGTGGGGGAAACGCGGGAGATCTCGTGTGGGGCGAGGGGTGAGGTCGCTCTGCCACGCCCAGACACACTTGGTCTCCAGTGCCTCCGAATGAAGAACGCACGGTATCATATTCTTATCAGATCACGTCTACAGATTTATGTCTGACCCTTGAAAACTGGCTGCAGGCCAGAGCCCTTGGACGTCGCTAGGGATGGAGGTTAGTAACTCTGTCTGACACACGGGGCCACGACGAAGTTCCCTCCACCCTCAGCCTTCCAGAGGGCACGTCCTGCCCTCTCCCTGCCCGGTGAGGCAGGCTGCCAGCCCCCAGCTGGCTTCCTACCGCAGACGTGCGAAACGCTTGCCCGCTCTCATGCTGGGAAAATCATCACGCTCTCAGCAGAAAATAAGACGCACAAGCGCGAGGAGCCGGTGGCGTTTCTCAGTCCGGAGAGCGGACTGCGCAGCCCGTGGCAGGAGGTTCCCTCCCTGTGTGCTGGCAGCAGGGAGGGAGGAGCAGGCGTCCGAGTCCAGGGTTTCCCTTCCCTTCTCCTGCCTTCGCGCCAGCACGGCCTTTCTCCACTGCTGTCTGGACACACTGGGGTATCCCCCGCCCGCTCCCGGCGCCTCTTTGACCCTTCGGTGTAAAAGACTCGGACGAACTTGACCGTTTCTCCCATCCATGTTGATGCTGGATTCTGTCAGTAATTAAAACTCTTTGATGGCTTTCTTTTTATTCTCTCCACTATAAAACTCTACTTCAAGTTGTTTGCTAGAAAAAAAAGTCAAAGGATAAGCATCAGTGGTTTACTTTTTTTCCTAGACTATCATTTTTATAGAAGTTATTGTTATGATAGTTTGTTGGTTGGGTACCCCCAAAATTCATTATTCAGCTAAGTTAAATTGTAGCTGATTTTGAGACTATTGAATTTAATTTAATGCATCATTGATATATTTCTCTTCTACTAAGGAGCTTAACAAGATCTTTAGTGTCTGTCACACACAGGTGGAGTATTTCATGAGAGAGTCCTCCGGCCTCTGGTCCATCCAGTCCTCTCTAAACTGCTTGTGGTCCCAGGATGCTCAGGAGCTCAGGCATCACCCGCTCGTGTCTGCCAACCTCGGGCACTGGTGCCCTTGCTGAGGCTCAGGCTCCTAGTACCTAGTGAACTCCCCCACGGTCTGGTAGAGACCATGTCATTTCCTTTCCTTTGGAACTGAGAACAGACAGTCTCAACTCCCTCTGGACCCACCCGAGTCCTCCACTCTCCTGAACCCCAGGTGAGATTCCTACTTCTTGCCCTGTCAGCACAGACTGTCTGTATTCAGGATTTGGAAAATAAAAGTCCCCCCCAAAGTCGTAGTTGAATCAGGCAACCTCTTCTTTCAGTTTAATGTGACATAACCCTTCAAGGCAAAGGAACCAAAAAAGCCCAGCCATTCCCCAGGAATTTACAAGTGTGAAATCAAGTAAAATCGGATTTGACTATATTTCTCTTCCCATCAAATAAAATTTTTGATACTGAAATTTATCTTTACCACATCATAATAGAAACTTAATTTACAAATCACGTGGAAATATTCCTATCAGTATCTTACACTAACTTGGCTAGCTCCCCCTTCCTTCAATGCGTTTATCATCTTTCCAAGTTCAGCTTAGCACTGAGCGGTGCACAGCCGTATCAAAGAGTAAATGTCTTGAATTTGCAAAGAGCTGTCGTACTGAATCGCACTTGGTCTCTGGCGTGTAGCGCTGCGCGATCCTCGTCCCGTGAGTGCGCAGCACCGCGGTCCCGCGGGGTGAGGCCGGAGCAGGGCGGTGGGCGCCCGTCAGAGGGCTCCAGGCAGAGCTGCATTGAGACCCAGTGACGATTCTCTTTTTCGGAAAGTTGTCACTGGCTTCTTTCCTTGACACACAAACACGGTTTCTTAAATGACTTAGGTTTTATTTTCTGCTTTCCTGTTCCACCCTTAATCAGCAGGAGAGAAGGCATGCTCCGGTGCCGCTTGTGGACAGCTGCCACCGTGCCCCGCGGGCCTGCTCCCACCGCTGTGACTTCCTCCCTCTCCTCCCCCTCTTCCGGGCACACTTGCACTGACACCCCCGCTGATCACACAACAGCACTTCAACGCGAGCCCGCACGCCGTTCTCCCGACAGACGCCGGGCACAGCCTTGCGACCCCCGGCTCCTGCGTCCGCGTCCGCGTGGCGCCCTGGCTGCGGACACCAGCGCCGAGCCCGCTCCCTCCCTCCGTCTGCAGCCGCTGCGTGGCTGGTTCCAGCTCAGCTATGAATAGCGAAGAGCCTTGTTTAAGCGTTTTCGTTTTCAAACTTAAGGGGCCTTCTTATTTTAAAACAAACAATCTTCACCACCCACATTATGAGCGCTGGCATGCCTGGGCACCTTCCCCCTTTCTGCACTAGTTTACTCTAGCCCATTACTTGCCTGAAATAAAGACCACACTTTTATTTACATTGTTTGAGGTTACACAAATCATTCCTCAGAAAATATCTTGAAGGAACATTTAGTGCCAAGAAAATCATACTTGTCCATTTATCTAATCCTGCTGCATATTGAACACACGTGGTGTTGACTCTGTGGGTCCCATGCCACTCGGAGAAGCGGCAACACGTCTGTTCTCAATTGCGTAAGACAGGTGGCACGTTGTGCCGAGCCGGAATCCCTGCTGTGGGCGAATGTCCGCAGCCTGAGCTGTACGCGGGAGGCTTCTGCGGACAGCAGACCGGGGCGAGCAGAGCTTCACTTAGGGCACAGACTTGTGCTATCCCACGGGAGGGATTTCGTGCCGCTCTTTCTTCACCCTCACAACTGTTACTTCTTTTCCAAAAAGTAAAAAGAGCACCACACTCCAACAAGAAACTAGAAAACTATGGTCTGCTGCGCCACTCATTTACAGAAGAAATTCATGGCCTTAGAAGGTGGTATTTGCGTGCTGTATAACAAAGAACAGCTACGGAGCCCAGTGCTCGCTCGGTCACCGCCCAGGCCATTCCGTTACCTACTAAGCGGAGGACGCACTGCTCTGTCCAGTAGCTCTGATGAGCTGGCGAACAGAAACTCCAACATTTCTAGGATAATTAATTCTTAACACTATGCGAAGAGCTGCTAAATACATTAAAAATTCCTACAAATCGACCAGAAAAATGAGATAGGAGAAGTACACAAAATACGAGTAGCCTTTTATAAAAGAGGATCTATGAATTCTAATAGACCTATGAAAAGATTGCAGCCTCATTATAAATAAAACAAAAGCATAGTAAATGCTCAGTGGGGCCGTACTGGAGGCCCAAGAAGGAGCAAGAAAAAGAGACAGAGAGACAGACAGAGAAAAGTCAGGGTGGTATAAGGTCCCTTCTCCTTGCAGGCTACAATACCGTTTTCCAAGTGAGGTCAGAACCGTGCAGTCTTTCTGACCATTCCCGAAGTGTAACTATATCCCAGAAATTTGAAGAGGAAAACGCATCGCAGCCATTCTTCCTCGCCGAGACACCTTGCTCAGGACGTGCCCTGTGGACGACTCCAAACCCAGTGGTGGACACACGGTCACCCGCCACAGGACCAAAAGAGGAGAATCTCAGAAGCTTGATTCCTTTTAACTCCAAAATTCACTTTATAACAAGAGTAAAGACATTTTTAAGATGGACTTTTTGTAAAAGCAACCGAATTCAACAGAAACCGTCTAAGCCTCAGCACAGGACTCATCCTTTCTGTAGAATAACGGGATTCCTCCCATGAAGGCCACTTTCCCATTGATAGTTAGCCCAGACCACATATTTCACCTGACTGAGGGACAGAATCCAATCTAATGCTAGTTTCCCTGTCATGAAGTTGAAGTAAGCCAGGCTCAGTGGCTCATGCCTGTCATCCCAGCACTTAGGAGGCTGAAGCAGGAGTATTTCCAAGAGTTCCAGCCAGCCTGGGCTACATAGTCAGTTCAGGTCCAGCTTGCACTGCAAACCAAAAACCCTGTCTCAAAAAAAAAAAAAATGTTGAAATGGACTGATGCATTTTTAGTGCTTTTTTCTTTTCTCCCACTTAAAAGAGGCTAAATTCAAAGACTGATGGAACTCACACATTTTCTCCCCACAGACATAGCAGTATATTTTCCGAGCTGACGCTGTCATGTCCTGAGTGGTATTTTGAGTCTTTTTCCCAGCCCCGGCAAGCGCGTGTCCCAGGTCACGGGCAGGTCTGAGGCCGCTGACCCGTGAACTTCCTGTGTCCCACTGTGGGCAGCAAATGAGCTGATGCAGAACTCTGGGGACCATTATGGCTTCTGAAGACTTGCACCTGAACACGTTTAAAACTTGATGTCTAGGGCGGGGATTTAGCTTCGTGGTTTCAGCATCTGCCTTGCAAGCACAAGGTACCGAGTTCGATCCCTGATACCACACACCACAATGCTGGGCGTGGTAGCTCATGCCTGTCCTCCCGGCACTCGGGAGGCAGAGGCAAGAGGATCGCTGAGTTCAAGGCTAGCCTGGGCTACATAGTGAGCTCAGGGCCATCAGGGCCAGCCTGAACTACAAAGTGAGACCCTGTCTCACCGAAAAGAAAAAAAAAAAGAAAAGAAAAAATATCAATGTCTGTTTTACACTGTTTTGGTGTCCTTTTTTTTTTTTTTTGTTTCTCAGAACATACTAATTTCTACTGTGCGGCAGCAGAGCTGTTAGTGTTTCACTGTCTGCGTCCCGGGCTGCACAGGCTCCTCGGGCCCTGGCCGGACACACCGAGACGCACGTGTGGTGTTGGCTCGGCCGCTGCCCTCGGTCGGGTTCCAGCGCACGGGGCTGTTTCTGTGCAGAGTGGCAGGAAACACTCACACGGGTGGGCAGCTCGCGTGAGTCTGGGGGGAGCGGGCTGCAGTTCAACTCCTGCCACGCGCAGCACGTGACTGTCCCCTTCCTCACGAGATCAGGACCCGGCACAGGCGCACTCCGGCTGCCCCGCCTCCTCACCGAGCGGTCGCTCAGGCCTCGGTGGGTCTCGCTGCTGCGAAATCTGTGTTTAGAGGAAGCCCGCGTGTGGCAGGGAGGGGCGGACGTCAGGTTATCTCGCGCAGTGCCCGGGAAGACGCCGCGGGGGCCGTGCGCGGCCGGGACCGTCTGACGACCCCGGGGGCTGCTGGCCGTGCGCGTTCAGAACGAGACTTTGCGCCTGGCTGCTGCTGCGGCTTGCACGTCCGCGCCCCTTTCGAACTTCACCCTGAGATTAGCGCCCAGGACACGAGCACCAAATACGTGGCTAGTAAGAGGGGGCTTTGCCGCGACGTGGCTGAGTTCGCGCGAACGGATTCCGGCCTCGGAGAGGAGCTGGAGGGGCCCGTGGGCCTCGAGGGCGGTGCCCCCCCGCCCGCGGCCCCGTCCCGGGCGCAGGACCGGGGAGCTGCCGGCTGCTCGGCCGGGGGGGCCCTTTCTGCCCCGCACACCGCGCACTTCGCTACGGCATCGGGAACGAACCGGGCCATTCACAGAATTTATAAATCCCCGAATGGTTCAAGAAGTGCACTTAAGATCGGTAAGGCCTGTACCGCTATACTTACTTGAAAATCAGTTTGCTTTTTATTACTGGAATTATGAAAGAAATATATTTACAATGCTAATTAGATGTTTTTCATTAAAATGAACTATAATAATTTTTATTGTGCAGGTAAACTTTACATTAATCTATAAGTAGGATATAAAAAGAAACACATTGTTTTATATATATTATAGTACAATATTAACCATATACATTGATCAGTATTTAAATTAGAACACAAAAATAGGACTGTTTCAATCGGTGCTATTATTATTGAATTATAAATATTTAAATTAATTCTAATTCACACTATACACATTTCATTGGTCTTTTTTATGTCTAATTTTAAAACACTACAGAGCATTCATGGCCGGGGATTTAGCTCAGTGGTTCTGGCACCTGCCTTGCAAGGACAAGGTCCTGAGTTCAATTCCTTGTACCACATATCACAATGCCAGGTGTGGTGCCTTTCGCTTGTAATCTCCACACTCAGGAGGCAGAGGCAGGCAGACTGCTGTGAGTTCAAGGCTTGCCCGGACTACATAATGAGCTCAGGGCCAGCCTGAACCACAAAGCAAGTCCCTGTCTTAAAAAAAAAAAATAGAGTATTCATTAATTTTATGAGTATAAGCTATCAAAGAATTCTCAAAGGATACAAAGTTATTTTTCAGAAATCACTGATAAAATATTTGACAAATTCATAAATATCTTTTCAAACATTTTTATAAAATAAAATGAGTTCAATTGTATATTTTGTGAGTAAAGATGGTGACAACTGCATAAAAAGAGAATTGCATTCCTATTTCCTATATATATTCCTGGCTGACGAGATCACTATGACTTCAGCACAGTGGCCTGTTGGGTCCGAGGTGTGTTCCTGTTTCTTACCTTGCCCACCCAGGAACTCATCGGGGCAGTCAGGGTGAGGGAGGAACAGACGGGGCATCTTGTCTGAAACGGGCACAATGTTCTCCCAACACAATTCCTTCCATATTTGCATACCTGCCCAAGATGCCTGTAAAACCCAGGAATGTGGCTTTTGTATTTGAATATTGTCCAAAGGAATAGACCTCTCTCGATGTGCTAAAGTTATAAGAGAAAATTGAGGCTTTTGTCCAATCAAGCTCCTGATGGATTTTCTGTCCAACACATGTTCTTAACAGTCACCTTCGTAACAGTAACTGAACAGCTTGTAGAAGCGTGTGTGCAGAAGACGGGTTCAGCTCACCGTGGGGGGGCCCAGGGGCAGCAAGCAGAGCGCTAAAGACATCATCACACACACTCCACTCGGCCATGAGTAATTCTTCAGGTAATTATGATTGTGGAAAAAATACCAGCCTTGATTTTTTTCAAAAAACATATTTTTCATATTGCTTCAATTTGTAGGAAATGGTACCAAGATTTTACTGAATAATCTGGTGGTTTTCTGTGCTACTGGCATTTGGTTTCAAATGGTAAATATAGTCCTTGTTCAAAGAGCATTTACTTAGTAATTTCCCTTTAAAATTTCATATGTAGCATTTTCAGGAGGGAAAGAAAGTTATGGAAATATACATTTATCTACTTTTCAAAAAGTATAATCATCAAATTATGCACCAGGAAAAAATAATAGTACTACTAATATTAACAAAGATGTATTCCAGATGGACTTCCCATATTATGATTCTATTTCTCAAATGAGCCAAGTATTAAAAAATAGACTTGAAAATCAACGTTACATGACAAACCACAGAAGATGAGATAATAACCTTTCTAGTTTAATAACCTAAAAATGAGAGATTAAAACTGTCGGGTTTAATACTGCTAGGAGCTGCTAGTAATAGGTGACTTTAACTTCTAAGTCCACTGCGCGCAGGGCCAACGGTTTTCCTCAGCAGAACGAAGAGACACACTGGCCCTCGGGGGCTCTGGCCTTCGCCGGGGTGAGCCGCGGGCTGCGTCTCGCTCAGGCTCATTTTGTTGACCACCTGTTTCCCGCAAGGGTGATTTCCCACCCTGTAAGCGGAGGCTCATCAACAGGAAGATGGTGGACTCCTCTGTCCTGCCCGCAAGGGCGAGGGGCCCCTCGAGAGGACTTGCTGGGTTAGATAATCGGCCCTCGAGGAGACCCCGATTTGCCAGACCTGGGGCGAGTGCTGCGAACCCAGCCCTCAGGGGCTGAGGGAGGAGGATTGCTGCAAGTTAGAGCCCAGCCTCAGTTCCCCAGCGAGCAGGCTGAGGCCCCAGCGGGACTCTGTCGCCGCCCCCGCCCCGGAGAGCGCCCTTCTCCTGTCCCACAATTTCCCACAGTAATCTGCTCGTAGCACTTTCAATTCATGCTAGAAACTGAATGGCAACCTAATGTGTAGCTGAAGGATGGGCTGATTTTAAAAGTATGTTCCATATCTTCACAGAAGTTCCGGTTGGACACCCCCATTACTCATGGTTTTTTGTTTGTTTGTTTGTTTGTTTGTTTGTTTTTTTAAGACAGGGTCTCGCTTTGTAGTTCAGGCTGGCCCTGAGCTCACTATGGTGCCCAGGCAAGCCGCCGCGAGCTCAGCAATCCTCCCGTCTCTGCCTCCCGAGTGCTGGGATGACAGGCGTGAGCCACCACGCCTGGCAATGTGGTATGGGTGTTGATTGTTGATGGGCATGAGTCTCCACGCTCAGCATTGTATGTGGTTTCCGGGGATCGAACTCAGGACCTTGCGCTTGCGAGGCAGGCGCCGGAACCACTGAGCTAACCCTCCGGCCCTACTCATGGGTTTATAGTTAACACTAGTTGATCTTGGAAATGACACATTTCATCTTGGGTAAGTTGTGAAGGGAATTTCAAAAGACCCACAGGCGTTGGCTTCGGACCGTCTGAGCCGCAGAGCCTTGTGACAGCCGCGCGTGGGGGTCGCAGGACGCTGAGCCGTGGAGGGCCTGGTGCACGGCCAAAGCGCAGCCTGCGTGCTCGGGATCCTCGTCTCCCACTCTGCTGTCGTGAGAGCCGAGTATGCACACTGAAGGTGGAAACCTTTCAAAGGAAACATTGCAAAGGCGGCTTTAATGGAGCCATCCGAAGACATGAAGTTTTCTTAACCTTAATTTAAAATTGAAAGTGCTTTGCAGGTTGATTTTGGGCTTCGGAGACACGTCGCCTTTTGCTGTGGTTCTGAGTGAAAGGCTCGAGTCAGAAGCTGGTGCGGGACAGCCGAGGCGCCTGCCTTCCTGCCGGTCGGCCTGGGGCCAGGCTCGCTCTGGAGACGGGAGCCTGCTGGAGGCTCGCTCCTCAGAGGGCAAAGTGGCACCCCGGGCCCCTAGGGGCTCATGGAGGCGTGGGTGAGGCTCAGGGCCCGGGCACCGGGCACTGGGCAAGCTGCTGGGTGAGGCTCTGTGGGAGGAGCGGGTCCCGTGCAGCCCACGCCTCCCGCGCTCACAGGCCCTGGCTCCACGCGTGGCCGATGGTGCCCACGACGCCCTGCTGCAGCGGGGTGCCCAGCTTGAGCGAGCTCTGCTCCCACTCAGCTTGTTGGGCCCCGATGTGACCAAACCGACGCCACGCTGCCCGACAGTTCCCGGAGCCCGTGACCCGGGAGCGGGTGCGACGCGCCCACGGAAGCCCGCGCCCTCTCGGCAGAGGGGCCTTGGCCTCGCCGGCAGACTGGCTTCCAGGTCCTCGCACGGAGCCAGCCGCAGCGCGGGCTTCAGGGGCGCAGCACGGACGCTGCGGCCTCCGGCCCGGCCCGGCCCGGGAGAGCCCGGAGCGCAGGCACAGTGCACCGGGCGGGAGCTGAGCCGCCGCCGGGGCCTCCAGGGCTGCTGGGCGCCCACGCGGCACCGAGGGCCGTGTCCTTTCGCCAGCGTCTCGTCGCTGCTGCTCGCGCGGCTGCTGCCGTGGCCAGGCGGCCTTTCCGGCGGGAACCCTCGGCCAGAGCCGGTCAGGGCCTCGGCCCCCGCGGCGCCTTCCCTGGCGGCCAGTCCAGCAGCCCTCATTTTCCCCGACCTTCTGCCTTCTCTAAACTGTAATGTGTTTTGAAAAATTACTGTTTTCCCGACTTCACCGAAGTCATTTTATATATTATTCTGTTTGCCAATGTCTCAGCAGCTACACGCACACATTTCAGGTCTCACTCTTGCCTAGAGTTTGTTCCTCGCAGCTGGGCGGCATGGTGCACAGAGACCTGTAATCCTGGCTATTTGGGAGGCTGAGGCGGGAAGATTGCCATTTCAAGGCCAGCCTGGGTGATTTCGCCAGATGTTCCCTCCAAACAGCAAGAGCTCAGTGCTGGGGGGCTGGTCTAGCGTGCGCGAGGCCCGGGTTCGCTGTTCGGCACCACGGTCACACACCCACAAAGACAGCCCAGTGTTCGTTACCCGGTCAGGAGCAAGCTCGCGGACTGCGGGAATACCAGCACAGGGCTGTCGGCCTCAGCCGGACGCGCCTCTTCAGTCTGGTGCTGCTGCTCAGTCTGCTGGGGGGTCACTTAGCTCCACACCGTCAGCCGCCTCGTTCACGAGGGCACGGCGGCCCGTGTGGGGCGGAGCTGTGCCGGATACGTCCGTGCTCGGGCGCTGCTCGAGCAGGGCTGACAGCACGCGTGTGGGGCCACGGCTCTGCTGCCCTTCTTGTCCACTCAGCTTTTTAAACTCCCATATTAATCAAATCTCCTTCACAGACTATCACATTTCACAAGACTGCGATCTGCACCCTGTGTGTGCGTACACAGATGTCTGCTTTTCTTTACATCCCGTCAAAGGAAAGTTGGACCCTGCTGGTGCTGGGTCAGGTCGTGCCATCACCGGCTGCTCAGTAGCTTGCAATGGGCCCTGGGGCTGGGTGACGGCCGCTGGGTCCCTTCTGAGCCCACAGCCTGCTCCCCTGCGCGATCAGCTGGCACAGCAGGCCCTGAGGTGTGAAGGCTGTGGCCCTCCCCACACTAGAGCCTGTGCGGCCTGTGCCACTGCCAACAGGCCTGAGAGTGGCCCAGGCCCCTGCTGGGGAACTGGGTGTCCCTCTGGGGGCCCTGGGGGAAGGGGCTGCGTTGTGCCATGGAGGTGCGGCCCGGATGCCAGCATAGCCCCTGAAGGAGTCAGCGAGCTGCCCACCGGGTCCCCGAGCCCCTGTCCTGAAGGAAATGACACCGTGGCTGCTTAGCCTGTTCCCTGGGGGACAGACCTGGCGCCAGCCCCGTTCGCCTCAAGTGGCAACGAGGACTCGGGTCTGGCGCTTCAGACCAGGAGGCGAAGTGGCCCAGGCCACGCCCTGCACCGGACCGGACGAGCAGGTGTCCGGCTCCTCCCGAGGGCTCTGTCCTCCGGGAACCTCGCCGCAGGCCTCCCTCAGCCCACGGCCCGACGCTGACGAAATTCACCCTTCTGAAAATGGGGAGGGACCCAGACTATCACTGTTCTGAAAACGATCAGTTTAAAAGTCATAAGAAGATAAAGATATTAGAGCATAAATAATGAATATATGCTTGTAATTTTCTTCATTCTTTTCAATTAAAAGTAGTCTTCAAAACTAGGCAATTTTTAGTATCGATTGTGTCCGATTCCTTATCATATGTCTTAAAGGTGACAAATTATTCATAATCAGAAAAAATGTGTACATATAATTAACTTAGGTATCTTTTTAGTTTTTCACCTAACAATAAAAAACTTTATTATATATCATGTATTGCACTCTTAATTATTTTTATAAGAAAATATTTTATTCCTTTGCAACTTTATAGAGTAGAAAATATTTGAAGATCTAATCATTTTTTAAAACACCATTTAATTTTTTCAAAAAGGCTTTTCAAATAGACCACAATCGGGAAGCTGTGAGCCTCCCTTCGGATCGGTGCCCCAAGTGTTTATATGTAAATGACACGGCCACTGCTTAATAGGATCTTCACATATTAACCTTGGATTCTCCTCCCAGCCCTTTTCTAAATATAAATGCAAACCAAATCCTCAGGGATTTACAGAGAAAAATCTCAGTGCAGAATTTGTATCAGTCAGAGTTCTCTGAAGGACATCTGAAGTTCATTCCCAGAACTACTTAGATTTTAAAACAAATACGTGAAAAGGGAGTAATCCTGTGTTTCTAGTGAAAACCGTTTACTGGAAATTAAACAATAAAGCTGAACTTAATTTTTTTTCTCTTTAGGAAAGGGAGAATGAATTGAAGAAGAAAAGAAAAGGCATAAGGCTAAAGGGGGTAATTCCTACTACAGCGAAAAGATTCCTAAGACAAAAACATACATGTTAATAAAGTTTCCTTACATTCTCTAAGGAAAGGCAAAGAGAGACGTAAAGATGAAAACAAAAGGAAATAGACAAAGAAAGCCGAGCGGAGAAAGTGGCTCACAGAACAGGCCGGTGGTCCCCACATTCGCACCCCGAGGCCGTCCGTGCCCGCGCTCAGGTGGGCGTGTGGTTGCTCTGTGCCCTGGGCAGGCCCTGACGCTGTCACCACAGGCCTCACAGGCGACCTCCGCCTGGGATCCTCCTGCTCGCTGCTGCCACTGAGGTGCTGGGCCTGTGCCCACTGCCAGAGAGGAGGGCAGGCGGAATGGGACTGTGCCAGAGTGCCCTCCTCACCCTCTGCTGAGAGCGGGCGTGAGCTCTGTAGGACTATGCCCAGCCCCTGGCGCAGCAGGGCAGACGCTAGGGCCCATTCCGCCCACAGGACCTCGGCCAGAGAGCCCGGGGCTGTTCCAGCCCCACGGCCTGGCAGACCACAAGTGCCAACTGTTCCAAGGAACGATGCACAAAAACGGGCAGCAGCGCCCTGGGCGAGAAGTGAAACACTCCACCTTTTCATTTATCTTTGCCTCACTCGTTCAGATGAGCTGTCGGCCCGAGCGGAGCTGAGCGCGTCGCTTTCTTCGACATGCGCGTTTATCTAGCGAGTCTGGTTGGTCAGAGGTTTGCGTCCACCCTGGACAATGTCTTTGCTGAAAACGCCCGAAGGGGCAGCCAGCCTGCCCTTCCCCCGGCCGGCTGCAGGCCTGTAGGAGGACAGGACATCCTAACCCGTTATTCGTGAAAAGTAGGTAAAATATTCTAGCTGCACATGAGAGTTAAACCAAGTCCGCATTATATTACACTTTTATGAGACCTTAAGTACAACATATCCTTCAAAGACCAAGTAAAAACTGATATTTTTATTTCATAAATGTTTATAAGTTTTACTTACATATCCAACTAGCTACAAGGGTTTTTTTTTCTTAATATGTCTGCCTTTTTACTAGTATTCATGTTTTGTACCTTTTTAAAGTTTTAACGTATAAAAATGCCATGCAGAACTCTTTATTTTTAATTTTGTCTGACCTCGGGTTCTTCATTGCCTGGACCAGTTGTGATGGGCTCTGTCTTCAGTAATGACTTAATATTATTGTAAGCTGTGACGTCTTTCTGAGTGCGCCACTTTCCTTTGGCTTTTCTCTCACTTCACTAGTCAGCGTAGGAGACATGTCACCTTTTCCTCACGGGAAGGGGAAATGCCGCTTCCAGTTCCGTCCTGCCAGGACAGCGACCCACGCGGGTCCTCAGAGCCTGACAGCAGCAACCGACGAACGATCAGTTAAACGGAGCTCTTCACAGGGCTGTGTAGCACCGCTGGCCGGGTGCACAGTGTTTAAGTATTTTTCTGTGGTATGAAGCCACGAATCTCCAGAGAGAAGAGACTTTGAGGTGCTGACGTCACAGTCCTACCGAGCACACACCCGTGATTCAGCACGGGACAGAGCTCTGCGGGGAGGCAGGCGGCCCGGAGCCTGGCTGGCAGGCCGGACTCCTGTGCACACGGCGACCCTCCAGGCTGCGTCTCGCACCCTGCGTCTCCTCAGGACGACTTAAAAACTTCCGGTGCTGCACGTTGTGTTCATTTATTTTCTCTAACTTACCCGAGTACACTTTAGAAGATTATCAAGCAACTGAATTATAATGGTTAATGTTTTTCTGCCTCTGCTGGAAAATTCGAAATAAGTGAATAATGAGGATGAAGAAATAGCAAATTAAGCATAAGGGAAGAGAGAGGCACAGGCTTTAAAATGGGCCGCATTAAGCCCAGCTACAGCTCATGAAGGACTGATCACCACGAAATAGATAGAACCCACAAACTAGTTTCTAACCAGTGGTCTGTCGCTTTAGATCAGTGTGCCAGCCTGGTGTTTTTCTCTATGTCAGATGAATGTGTAAGACACAGTATGCTGACAGAACAGGCCAGGTAAATATTTAGTAGTCATTGTATTTGCTAAAATTCCAAATAGTTTTCATAGTGATTCTGTGCTCTTTTGTATCATTTCTTGATTTACAAATTGGATTCAATGTTTTATCATATATGCAATATAAGTTTTATATTCATCTTGCTTTTAGGCTTTATTATTATTCATCTAATCATTATTCAAAACAGAAACATCTTAATTTAAACATCAGTAATTTACATCAAAATTTATATATAAATATTGTGGCAGAACATAATGATAGAAATATTTGGATGATAGGTTACACAGGAAGATCTATAGATGTGACGGGAGAGAGAGAGAGACCACACTTTTTCTGTTTAACAAGAGAATCAGGACATATTTTATGTAAAACTTAAGAGACTGAAGGATAAATAACAGATTCATCCATTAACAGACCTGGGAAAGCATGTTTTGTAACTAGTCTGGCCAAATTTTTGGATAAAAGTTTAAAATGGATATGGTATGTCTTTCCTTACATTGGATAGTTGTCCTTCCTATGATTACTATTTCTACTTGTGAGAATACGATCGGTAGGATGTTCCTCTAAAAACGCCAGAAGGCAGTTCTGCAGTTGAGACACATTCCAGCAGTTGCAGAAATCACATGTCCTGCAAACAGCCTGCTGTTCAGTGCTACACTTATTTAATAAGTAGAAGAAATCACTGTAATATGACACGCAGGTACAAGATACCTTACTTAACCGAGTTATGCCCTAATCACCCTGTAATATATACAAGCTAACGCATGCAAATGAGATGAAAAAGAAAAAGAGAATAATAAACATTTGTCAGGTTGCTTATTCATTGAAATTGCAGATTAAATCTGAGAGAGATATTAGGCCATAAATCAAGAACAGAGGAAATTTGTCACTAGGAGAGAAATAAGAACACTATTAGCCAGCGTAGTGGCTCACGCCTGTCATCCCAGCACTCGGGAGGCAGAGACAGGAGGATTGCTGAGTTCGAGGCTTGCCTGGGCTACAGAGTGAGCTCAGAGCCAGCCTGAACTACAAAGCAAGACCCTGCCTCAAAAAAAAAAAAAAAGAACACTATTATTAGAAAGTCACAGTAATATATTTCCATTTAAAGCATTAGAATAATACAGTATTTGGTTATCCTTTCAACTTTGTCGTATGAATCTTATAGCAGTTTTAATTTAACAAACTAAGAAAATATGAAAAATGTTTTTATATAATTTTTTTTCAATTCTGACAATGCACTTTTAAAGTTTTTAAATCAAGTCATCTAAATTGGTTCCGAGGAATGAGGTACAACTTATATAGCTTTCACTATTTGAAAAACATGCATTGTCATGTGTGAGAAAAAGAATGTGATCTCACAGTTTCTATCTTGCTAGGATTTTTAAATAGGATTGTTTGCATTCAGCTGTGACTGCAGCAGCTTTTTCACACGAAAGCCCTGCGCGAGGCGTGGAGCTGTTCCATGGGCTCTCAGGAGCCTTCTCAGGGCTCTGTCCTGCAGGGCCCCTGCCCCGTGAGCTCCTGCTGCTGCTGTGGGTGCTGGGCAGAGGAGTCCACACCCTGGACCAAGATGAGAGTCACCCAGTACAGAAAGGTGCCCTAGACATTCACACAGATCTTTACAATGAATTGGACTAGTTCTTGGAAATGAAAAAGGAAATACTCATTTTTGGTCACAAGTATTCCAAAGCAATCTGAAGAAGAGAACATTTCTTAGGAAAAGAAAACCTAGAAATCAAAGATACACTATAATATAAAGCAGAAGACTTCAAAATAGAAATATTTTTGTCTAATTTCGAAAAAATGTAGATATCGTAAGAGGGAGCTTAAAGTTTCAAATAATGACCCTTTAGGGCTTAGGAAGCTCTGTAAACTTCCGAATGATAAAAGTCACAGAACTTGTGAAATCAGTTACAACTGTGATTTGAGTCAATCACAATTAAAATGAAATTCAGTTCATCACTCTTGATGTCTTAACTCTTAATAGAAGAAATGTGTGGCGTGCTTCACGCACACGGGCCAACCCTCAACTTACTCTTCCTCGCAGGCACGTTCAGCCGCTCACCACACGCTGCCCTTCTGCCCGTTTGTGGGCACTGGCCCCTCCTTCCATCGGGTGATGATGACTGTGACTGTATCTAAGCACTGACCGACTTGGCATTGTCCTGAAGGTAGCTAATTACAGCTCCTCCCTGGGCACTAATGGGTCAGGAGTCGCCTCCCGAGCCCCCTGAACTTCTGCATATGGTCATTGCCTTTGTGTTTTCTTCGCCCTCTTCAGCATACTATTTCTGCCGCTGAATCATAATTGTGAGTTCATACCACTCTCTCCCCTTTGCCTCAAAGGTATGACCTTGACTATTTTCACCTTCAAATTCTTTTTCCAAGTGAACATATCACTCCATGTTGTAAATAGTTGCTCAGAGAATACAGATAACAAATTTTTAAAATTTTATACCTACTAATATATCTAATTTCATGGCAAAAATGATAATGTCCAATCAGTATGGTATTGGCGCATAGCTTATTGCATTTCCTAGAAGGTGAATTTGGATACTAAGGATGGAGTTCAGTTGATTTCAGATTGTCTGATGTTGCATAAACTAAACTCTGTGCATGTGTACTTTGGAGCTGACTTATTCTCTTAAGTTTCAAAAATGAAATCAGAAAATTACCATCACTGTGCATAAACAGTGGAATCAAGACTTAGAAAAGTCCCCAAGGTTCCTTCTCAGGATCCATGGCATCCATGGTTGGTGTCCATAGTGCTACAGATGTTTCCTAAATAAAGCTCAAAATGCATCTTCTAAGTTCCTACTCACTGTGTGTTATTCTGCCTTTGAAGATTCCAAACTCTTAAGACACTCGGCACAGCCTACTGGACGGTCCGCGGTCTTCAGGGGTAGCATAAGTCTGGTCTTTAGACCACAAATGCAGTCCTACTTTGATTGGCACATTTTTTGGTTTAACTGATAGGGCATTTTAAAAACTGTAAATTTTTCTACCACCACTTTTATAATTTTAAGCTTAATAAGCCGAATTTTCACTGAGAAAAAGTAATTTTTCAAACCTCGGTAGCTTAAATCTAAAATATTACATCACTTCAGATCCTAACCCTAACTTCAGAAATGATCATTTCCACCTGCTATTTAACAACTGCTCTTAGTTCACAATTGATAATTAAATGGGTCATAGAGTCAGAGTACCAGGCGATGGGCCCAAGCCCCGAGTGGAATTATCTCATAGTGTGGAGGTAGAAACGAACCAAGAATGTTTTTATTTCATCCACAAGGAGAAGCTTTCTCTATTGCCAATTACAGAAAACGGTCAGGAGACTTGGCATGGCAATAGGAAATCCCGCCACCATTTCAGTAGTAGAAAGTGATTGTTTTATCTGCAAAATGCAAACACTGTTCTTCGTGTTGTGCTGTGAACAGAAACAGAGGCCACAACTAAATAGTGACGTGTGTGAGGCAGGTCTGGGGGAGCCGGGACGCCCTCTCACCCTCATTTCCAGGACACAAAGCCGTGGCAAGTGCGCTGCTCGCTGCTGCAGTAACAAATGCCCAAAGAAAAACAGAAGAAATGCAGGGTACTGATAAAATTAAAATGCAAATGCGTATTTACTGAAATGAATCAGACATCTAAATATAGTAGTTGTATATGTGAATACAAATAAATAGAGTGAATCTAATAAAATCATGATTAAAGTCTGGACTCATAATGAACAATGGAACTCAACACGCGTCACATGACACGTCCCTGAGACATAAATCACAGCTATTCTAGAGTGTAGAGGACGTGAAGGAGTTCACCTCCCTGTCTGCCTCGCGGACTGGAGTCTGCCGTGTAGACCACCAGCCTCTCTAACGAGTTTAGTGTCGAAAAAGTAGAACTCCTGAGACAAAGGCGGACAGCTTCAGGGCAGGGCAATAGTGAGCAATATTAATCATAAATAAATTAACTTCTACTCAGACATGCGGGGGCTAGAAAATGAGACTGTGTGCAAATTTCCACATGAGAGAAAATATTTTTACCTACTTTTCCTTTTCCAAAATTATCCAAGGAATATATCTAACTAACATTTATATATTCATGTTGATACACTCAAATACAATAAAAATAAGATGTTTCATTTAATTTTGTGCACATGTATATAGACATACTTTCATAAACAGAAGTCGAATGATACTTTTTGTGATGATGACCTTCTCTGGTTTAACTATATCAATAATAGAATAAGATTATTTTTCTGAATTTGACATAAAGAATTCTGTTCCTTACTAGAAATACTGATGGATGTTTTCACAATTTTAAGCAGGTAATAAAGTCTTTAGGGATAATACTTAAGGAGGCTTTCTTAAAACTTCACACTATTAAGTTAATTGTTTGTTTGTTTAAAAACCTTCCGCGGTATCTGAAGTTCTACATGTGACCAGATATTATAGAAGGCTCAGTTTCGATACAGAAGCATTGAGATCAAAGAATGAAAGACCGAGGTCCAGGCAGCCCCATGCAGGTGCAGATATTGCTTTCTAAAGCTTTTGTACCAGTACACGTTTGCAGCAGACAGTGATTACGACCATTGTGAGGGGTGAGGACATGTTCATACCCCATCTTAATTATTTTTACTTTTCCTTCCCTCCTGCCCCTCTTCCCTCTCTGGGTCTTCTTCATATTTTCAGGAGATCTCCCTCCCTCTTTCTCTTTCTCTCTCTCCTGTATTATTTTTCTTCCATTTTGCTCTATAATTTATTTATAATTTGGGTTTTTCATACAAGAGAAACCATGGAATATTTATACGGTGCATCTGGTTTATTTCACTTAACATCACGGACTCAAGGTGCATCCATTTTTCTACAAATGACTCGGGTTTATCTTCCTGTACAGTAGATTAGTACACTGGTGTATATAAGTGCCACATTTTCTCTAGCCATGCAACTGTTGATGGATATATAGGCTGCTTCTGAGATTTAGCTGTAACAAATTGTGGTGCTGCAAACCTAGGTATGCGTGGGTCATTATAATATAATGTCTTTAAACCTGTTGGGAAGATCCCTAGCAAGGGACTAGCTGAATCAAATGGATTTCTTGTTTTAGTTTCTTGAGGAATCTCCGATCTGATTTCTATACTAATCCTTCTGGTTTACAATCCCACCAACAGTGTATAAGGGTTTATTTTCCCCAAAATCTTGCCAGTATTTTTTCTCTGACTTCATCATAGGCATTTTCTGAGCTAAGGTGAAATTTTAGTGTTGTTTTAATTTATATTTCTCTGATAGCCACAGAAGTTGAGCAATTTGTCATGATTTTTTGGCTAGTTGTACTTCTGGGGAGGACCTTTCCATGTCAGTTGTCCATCTTTTGATCGAATGTTTTATTTGGGGAGAGTCTGTTTTTTAATTCTTACATATTGTAGACATTAGTCTTCTGTCTGAAGAAGAGCTGCTTTTTTTTTTCTTCCCATTCTGGGCTTTATCTCTTCTCTCTGTTGGTTGTTCCCTTTGCTCTGCAGAAGCTTTTCAATTTGATATCATCCCATTTGTTGATTCTTGATATTATTTCTTGTGCAATTGGCATTCTGCTCAGAAAGTCTTTCCTACATCCCTGCCTTCAAGAGCTTCACATAGTTTAGCTTCCAGAAGATTGTTTCTGTTTAACATCCTGGTCCTCGATCCCTTTAGATTTTCGTTTAGTGCATGGTGGGACAGGGGTCTAGATTTAATCTTGTGCATGTGGAAAGCCAATTTTCCCAAGGCAGTCTGATGAAGACACTATCTTTCCTCCCACGTGTTTTGGTCCCTTTGTCCCAGATCTTTATCCAGGGCGGATGCCCCCGAGGATACTTCTGTGCCCTCTGCTGTGTTCCATCGCTGCTCGTGCCTGTTCTGTGCCAGGACTGGGCTGTTTTTCAGCACAGTAGCTTTGTAATGTCACTTGAGGTCCAGGACTGCGATGCTTCCCGCCTCCAGGACTGACCGCTCCATTCTAGGCCTCTGCTGGTTCCACAGGAACGTTGGGGTTGTCTCCTCCCGCTCTGTGAACGATGCTGTGGTGTTTTACTGGGTGCAGGAAACCTGCGTCCCTGTGTCTGGCGTCCCGTTACCCGCCTGCGTCTCCTAATCCCCTCATTACCAGGTTCCCCTCCAGGCTCAACAACTACCACGCAGCGCGCAGCACCGCGGGTCATACCAGTCGCCCCCTTTGACTTTGGCGGTTGACAAACTTCTGCACAATGAGCTGATGAGAAATTTCCCGGGGGGATTCTGTGGAGTTCTCTTATTAGAAACACACAGGCGAAGCGATAAGTTGTACTTTCCGCTTGTGTCAGTGGGTGCTTGTGAGGCACGGTGAGGAGAATCCAGCGGGAGGAGCAGGAGGACACGGGGAGAACGGGGCTCGGCGTGCCAAGAGCTCGCACAGGCGGTGTGTGCAGAGGGCACCGCGATGCCCGGGTGTCACACTCTCCTATCCTGGGTGTGTAATAAACATCTTCATTTTAACCAGTGTTGCTATTCCAGCCAACGCTCTATTATTTTCATGTGAAAAGATCCTCATTTCTATTCCAGTAAGAGAGGGATTCAAGCAAAAAGAAATGGTATGTCCCAAGAATAGCAATGATAATATCTATAAAGTAAATGTTTTCACACGTTCTTTTTGACAGACATGGTAACCTCACAGATGCATGTAGTCATCTCACAGATGAGGGCAGCGCTCTGTCCACCGGCCGTGCGCGCCCAGAAGAAAGGGCTGGTCTCCGTTCTGTCCCCATCGGCTGACAGCGCACCGCGCAGGCGCGGAGTGAGCGGGCGGGCCGAGCTCCCCGCAGGCGGGCGGCGCCCCCTTGCGAGAGAGGAGAGCGCGGCACGGCCCAGGCCCTCTGCGGGCCTCCCCCAGGGGGCGTGAAGGCCGCACCTTGGTCACAGCGGCTCGTCCTACCCTCCGATCCCTCAAGAAATCATACGCTCGTCTCCTTGCTGCACGTGCGCTCCGCTTTGTCTCTCGTGCTTTTAGCTTCTATTTTGTGACATCACAAAGCCCAAGAGGACTTCACCAGCCTTTGCATTTTGCTTTCAGTAACTAACGGGTCTCTTTGTACTAAGTCCTGTGATGTGAGACAGTAAGGCGAGCAGAAGCTCTGTTACCGACTGGGCTGAACCGGAACAGTGCAGAATTAGAAGAAGTGGCCCCCCCGCTGTGCGAGACGCCACACGAGGGCAGATCGGCTGGTACGTGCCGACTGCGGTGCCGGACCCTGTCCCCGAGCGTGTCTGTCCCCACCGCAGAACGTACGCAGACGACCTAAGTGGGAAAAGGCCTTCACAGATGTGCATGAAGCTCTCGTGACGATGTCACCTTAAATCCAGTGACAAATGTCCTCTTCCAAGAAGCAGAAAGACAGGAAGGAAGCCAGGCGAGAATCGTGACAGAGGTTGGGGTACTTGAACTCAGTGTTCAAACATCCCTAGGGACATGTGCCCTCCTGTGCGTGAGCAAATGGGTTAAGAGCACCCTGGGCTGCTGTGGACAAGCAGTCCTGCCGTGAGTCCTGCCACACTGAGTCACTTACTGTAGAGACTCAGGGACTCCGCCCAGCACCCTCAGGCCCAAAGTTGCCGCCCCTGAGGACCCCAGAGGCCCGGAGGCCCCGCCTTCGGCACGCGCTGCACCTACAGTCAGCGGGGCCCCTTCCGGGAAGAGGGTGCATAGCTTTCATCGCACCTCAAATGAGGTTTGGGCCACAAAGAGACGGCGGCCTCACCAGCCCGTGACGCTGCCACGGCCTTCAGGCGACTGCTGCTCGAGACAGCCCGGTCTCTGGCAGACGATTTTAATCACTAACATCCTTTCTCTGAAGACCGAAGGCTGGCAAAACAAGGACTATGCTCGGGGCTCCGTTAGGTAAACGGGCATGGCCTCCACTCCTTCGTGCGAGCCCACAGGCTTCCGCTGTCCTGAGCAGTCTGTCATTACCCACCAAGCCCCGGCAGAGGACGTCGTCTCTCTTGTCAACCATGTAAGTACAGATCCCAGGTTCCCTGGGCTCTGAAATTGCTATATTCAAGTTGAGGTTCGGAGACGCATCAAGACAGAGGGCAGAGACAAAGGACAAGTGCAGGGCCCCTCACTTCCTCCCGCAAAGCCCTCAGGGTTGCGCTCAGTGGAGCAGCCTCACCTCTGCGTTCTGTACGCTGCAGGCGGTGAAATACAGGTCACGGTGGGAGCAAATCTGAGGCGCGTTAGATTCTACGTGCCCCCGAAATATCACCCTCTCGTTCCTCTGAGACTCTGAGCTGGGTGGCCCGAAACTCCCGAGGCACTGTCTGCACTGAGCCGTCACATACAGTGAGTGTCAACCCCACACACGGTAAGAGCAGGGCAGGAATTCGTGCAAAGAACTCGCGCGCATCTGAAAACCCTCTCCGCTTGACAGCACTGCATGTAATCCGAGGCTGAGACGTACAGCGTGGATTTTCAGTGATGCCTCTTGAGGAACTGAGCAAATCTCCTTTTCCATTTGTGCACCAGGGTGGAGGTGAGGAACTGGGAGCCTCCAGTGCACCCTAGCTTAGAACAACGTGAGGCCAGAACACGAGTCCATCTCCCGTGGCACGGGGGCGACGGTGCCCTCAGTCCTGGAAAAGTAGAGGGAGACAGTGCGGCACAGCTGTGCCATCAAAGCTGTCACTCTGCTCTGAAAGCCATGTGTATGAACTAACCAGCTGCTTCCTAAACACGCGCTTGTGAATCGCTTTGGAACACTAACAAGCAGCACCGATTCACACCCGCCGCTACTAGGGCCTGAACATCAGCCTGGCACCTGCTGTCTCTGAGCAAGCCTCTGACGTCAGCTAGTCCAGACTGACCAAGGTCTGGCTGCTCTCAGATGCCACTGTCTTCAGCTCACCTGCCTCAGCATTCAACGACAAGAAAAGCAAGTAGCAGGGATCCACAGTAGTACATACAGATGCGTTTCCTGATAGCTTAGTTTAAAAACGTTACACCCTTCCCCCCTCTGAATCACAGTAGACGTGACTTTCTTCCTGCGTGTTCTGAGCTGCAGCCCACGTTTGCTGGGGTCACATTAGTGTGCAGAGAGAGCCGAGGCCATAATAACACTTAGGAAGAAAGCAGAACTGAGAATGTAAACCGCGCTCTCCCTGCTGTAACCTCTGGTGGGCTGTCCTAACGCTCCGGGCTGCTTCTGAGCTGCTGCGGGTCTGGCGGCTTCAGAGTCCTCTCCCGCCCGCGGTTCTGCTGTGCTCACCCGCGTGGCCCGCGGTCCGCAGGCTCGGCAGCAGCCTGGCCCTGCTTCGGCCCAGCGCCGCTCTCTGCCGGGTCAGCCCGCAGCCGGCTTTCCTGACCTGCTGGCTGCGGTTTCTGTGTCACCAGCTGCTGAGCCCCAGGCTGGGCCTGACAGACAGCTGTTGTGTCGCCTCTGCTCCACCTCCCCTCAGACTTGGAGTAAACCGTCACCCTCATGTGCTTTAACCGTCTTTTTTCTTCTAAGGAGTTTTTTCCTGCCTGTAATACTCTACCTAGATTCTACTTATCTAGATCGTAATTACCTATCATCACAATTATCTAGCTTATCATTACACAATTGCTGTGACTATCTGTGATTCACTGGCCTCACTCCTGACACTCAGAAGGGAAGTTTGGTGAATTTGGCCGCATCGGCCCTTGGTCGAGGCACCCCTGCCCCCTGCGACCTGACCCCGCCGCCGCCTCCGCCACCCGACACCAGCAAGGCGCGCAGACCGATGTGGCCACACGTGACCCCTGCAGCTCCCGGCGGCACAGGAACACCAGGTCAGAAGCAGGTGAGCGTGCTCTTAACAACGCAGCGTGACTAACTCATTCCACCAGAGTCCGCTTCCAGGATGTAACTGATGTAAGCGCTTATAGGTACTTGGCCTTTGCCGAGGTGGAGTCTGTCTTGCCCTGCAGCTCTTCGCAGCTGGGCGAGCGCACTGTGAGTCGTGTGCTCCGCACCGGGATGGTCCGGAAATGACGGTGGCCCAGGGCTCTAGGACCCAACGCTGACGCGCTGCTACCTCAGAGCTTCCTTAAATATTAGACTTCTGTGCTCTGTGTTCCACAAGCGACCTCCCCTACTCTGAGAAACTGTTTCCTCTGATCAATACATAGCCACATGTTATCTGACATTTACAATCTAATCTGTTTTTTAACTGCAGAGAGAATGTTTCAGCTCGATCATGCTTATAATAGCCTGAACAGCTAGGGAAAAGTAGTTTTTGTTTGTAAATGGCAAGACTTGTATCACATTTTCATTCTAAAAAGGCAGACACCCAGAAATACATAGATTTTAAAAAAAGAAAGTGGTCTCTCTTTGCAGTCCTCTCTCTTTCGAGTCGCTCAGGATTTCCCATGCACCATCCTAGACCTCAAAGAAAGGTCTGGAAAAGAGTCACTGGCAGCACTCTGCGTGGCTCTGCTGCCCCCGGGTGAGCAGGCACCGTGGTGACCAGAGCGCCGGGCCACGGCCCGCGTGCTGCCCCCTGCCGGTCAGCAAGGCCCCACAGGTGTGATGCGTGCAGTCAGGTAAACTGACACAAATTGTTTTCTTCTGTGAAATGAGCGCTTCAATCCGCAGTTGTTGAGGAAGAGGAAGTTTTAATTCTGGTAATTTATTCTGTGTGTCGTCCACACATAACTTCATCTCAAAGTTATTTGCAAACAAAGAGTAATCCCCTAAGGAATATATAAATCAGTGTTTCATTTACTGGTGGTAGAAATAAAACTGACAAACTTTATATAAGCAAAACGTAAGCCCACCATCAGAACTGTTTATTTTTAAATTCTTGGTGCAAATGCAGATCTTCACTGGACCACAGGCTTCCTTGAGACCTGCTGCCTGTGGCCAGTCACCATTGTCCCTTGATCTAGGTAGCAGTCTTGTCCCTGCCGGATTCCTGCGGTCTTGTCTGCCTGAGGCTCTCCAGGGCGCTACGCTCCAATTCGGAGTAATATGAAAGCTCTATTGCGGTTGTTGAACCTATGAATATGTCTATCATATACAGTATTAGCAAAAATAATTTTAGCTACAGCCTGGTAAAGCTGGATTCAAATGTTCCCTCAACATGTCTATTTGACGAACGGCTTTTCTGCAGAGAAAACAGTCTGGGTCAATTTAATGAGATGGGGACAAAACAGAGAACCATAGGCAACTGGTAATTCTCAGGCCACATGATCAAGTACCAGCGACCTCACTTCACTGGGATTGAAATTCATTTTGAGGCCTTTGCAGAAAGCATGAAAACTAGCGTAGTCCAATTTCATGTTTTTCCATAATGACCCAGCCTGTGTCACTTGAGGCATCAAAATGAGCCTGCACTTGATAGGACAATATCAGGGAGGGTAACAGGGCAGATATCCAGGGAGAATTTGTTACGATTTCAGATCAACGTTTTCTACTTTAATTCTAATAATAACACCAGACCCATTTTGTAAATACTGTCACACAAAAAGATCCGTAATCTTCCTTTGTGTGATGTTCTCCTCCAATTAAAGTACTCGTATGTTAACACAGCACAATGTTCAAATGTTTATGCATATTTTAACAGTTCATAAAGAGCACAATATATTCTTTGCCATAACTTTGGAAAGACTATATCTAGTATTTGTTTTATTTTTAAAAGTATCATTTACATGAATGAAATTAGGGCTTGCTCTGCATCTCTAAGTGAAGATTATGATTGAGTATCAAACTCGTACTTGAAGCTAACAGAGATAGAAGCTCAATAAAATGAATGATATACATGGTTTTTCCCAGTGGCTGTACTGGGGGTAGTGGTTTATGTATTATGTTCTACAAGACACTAAGGTTTTCCAGGTTTTCAAATATCCTTGAGCGTATCCTCTGCACTTGATATTTTTTCTCGTGTGTATACTTTTAACCCAACATTTGCTAATTCGCACTACTTTTCTGTCTTTGCCTCACTGGCGACCATTCCTCAGATCCAACTACAAGGCTTGGAGCTCCTGTTCATAGGACAGTCAAACTACAAGTTCAAATAATTGAGCCAGGACGGTGGACTAAACAGGGGTCCACTCGGTGGAGAGCGGCTGTGGTCGGTTTGACTCCCTGTCCCGGAGAATGCACTGAGGAGTGTGCCGCGGACACTGCAGGGCTGAGCTTCGAGGCGACGTCTTGGCCGAAAGGACCAATCTGGAGCCACGTCTATAGAGGTGAGAAGGAAAATGAAGGGGGGGGGCGGTGAAAGCTCGTCGGGGGGAGGGGCTTTAGGACGGAAAGGTTCCCGCAGGGCAAGAGATGGTGTTTGCAAAACACCGAGCACGGAAGCCAGTTCGGATGAGCTCTGAAACGTGTTCTTTGTAGTAGACAAGGTTCTTCAGGCTAAATTATAGAGGGCATTGTTTACCAAATTTAACTTCCTGGCTAGTAGTGACTCATCAAATATGAAGTAAGAGTTTCAAGGTCATAAATGCTAATGTCTGTATTGGTAATTATTTCTAAATTTAAGAGAAAGATAGACAGACAGAAGGGGGGTGTGGAGGTGGGGAGAGAATTGCTGAGCCTGGAAAACAGCTAGAAATACACACTCCACTGTAGGAAGGTCCTCTTGTGGGGCTGGAGAGTGCAGGCGAAGTGCTCAGCTAAGCGGTGGAGCGCTCAGCAACTGCACACAGGGCCGACAATAGCCAGGGAGAATTAAGAGAGGGCCTTGGGGCTTACAGACCGAAGTCACCACCAGACAGTGCTGCTGTCCACCGAAATTGAAGGTTTGGGAGAGGACGGATTTGGGTTATGCTGTAAGAAGTTCCATTCCAAACAGTCTGGGCTGGAGGAGCCAACGTGTATCCCCATGGATAAACCAGCCAGTGGTCAGACACCGAGGCCTGGAGACCAAGGCCAGTCCAGAGCCACAGGCCGGCATCCCAGGGGTCCTCCTGGCAGGGAAGCACCCATTTAGTTTTATACATGTTTAAATATACTGCAGAAATATATAGCATGACATGCACTAGACACATGCAAAGTACCTGTAAGTCACTATTTTGAAAGACTGTGAATGACAAAATGGCACCTAAGTCAGACATTTTTTTCCACATTTATAAAAACCCCACGTGTGTCTGGAGGGACACAGACGGCTGTGTCCTTTCTGTGGGTGTGCGCTGTGGCTCTGGGGGCGAGCTTGTTCCAAAGGCACGGTGGACTGTGCCAGCTCCTTGAGAGGCCGTTTGTCTCTGGAAAGCGGGTGTCTCCCCCTCTGTGGACAGACACTGTCGTCAGCAGCTCTGGAGGTGGAGGGAGGGGAAAAGCCTGTGCGAGAACAATCCGGTTTGTTCCGCCAGCAGGATGCTTGCGGGGCTGAGCTGCTCCCTAATGGGGGTGCCTGGCTCTTCCAACAAAGTGCCAGCTTTTCCAGGTGCAGTAATCAGATTAGGGTGGGAGAGGTGCCAGGATGTGCTCATGCGAGGAAGCCCGTCCTAGGATGCGGCCTGAAGGCTGTGGAAAGGACTGGAGCCTTCGGGGCTGGAATTCAAGCACTAATGAGCCAGGCACCGGGGCTCGCAGGCGGGAGCAGCTCAGGCCTGTGTGGGAGCAGGTGTGCACAACGGCCCGTTCTCCAGAGGGCGTGGGCTGCAGATAGCCTGTCTTTCCATTCCACTCTGTGCTGGGCGTGTCTTAGTGCCAGACCACTCGCATGGTTTTTATTTTGGAAAACATGTTAGAGCAGGCCGTGGGCACTGCTTCCTGTTTGTCTCCCCTGCTTCAGGCTCTGGTGTTTGTCTCTCCACTCAATCAGTGCCACGAAACTCAGCCTCCCACCCGCACCCCAGCTCTCGGGTGGACACGGAAGTCAAATGCACCGGCCATAGGACGCTTTCAGAAACCAAGCTTGAGAGAAGGGCCTAGGGGACCCTCCTTGGACCCGCGACTGGCTTGGAGGCCAATGCCCGGCACAGTTTGCCCCCGTGGAGGAGAAGGAGGGTCCTAGGGCTCCCAGGAAACTCCTGGCGAATGAGTAAGCAGCCAGCAGCTGTCTCCGAGCACAGGGAGGCCTGGCCCTTGGTCCCCGACACAGCCCCGGGCGAGGACACAGGCCCTAGGAGCACGGGAGTGGGAGGAGCCGGGGTTGGGCTCCGCCCCAGCTGGCCTCCCTTGCTTCCCTCATCTCTTCTGACAGACAAGCGACCAGGACAGCGAGAGCCGTCTCTGGGTCACTTGCATCGGATCGCCCCAGAGGAGCGGTGTCCAACAAGAGAGGCAGCCGCAATCCCACGACCTTGAAGATGAGCCGCGTTCCTTGAGGTCATGGACTTCGTTTCATCTCGCGGTGAGGCCGGTGTCTGCGGACGGAGGAGTCACAGACACACTGCCACCTCCCGTCTCCTCACGGCGACTGTCTCTCCCGTCAAAGCCTGACTGGGCGCAGTATCAGAACTGAGACACGGACTCCGCGCCGTCCTACTGTGTGCATCACGGACTTCATGCAGAGCTCGCCCGTCTCTTCATGAACGGTCGTCTGCCTCGGATTCCAGCCCGCGTCCCCGGCTTTCCTTAGCCGTCATGAAGCCTTAGCCTCTTCCGCCCACTGGCCTATGTGTACGCTTTGCTTCCGTTTCATGACCCTGACTGGGACTACAGTCATCATTTTGTGCAGTGTCACCCGATTGGGGTTTGTCCCACGTTTCTGCGACTTGACGGATGCCGCGTTCCAGTAGAGGACACCACAGACGTGCTGGCCATCCGCGCCCCCCAGCTCGAGGTCACGGTGTGGAGGTCACGGTGTGTGAGGGGCCGTGATCGCCTGGGCAGCGCAGTGTCCAGTAGGTTCCTCTTCTAGAAAGTGACCGTTTGACCTTGTAATCAATATGTCTAAGGACAGGATATTTTATGCCTTCAATGAACTCTTTTCTCAATGTCACCCAGGTTTTCTGGCATGAAACTGAGCCTTCGTAAAAGCTTAGAGCTCGATGGTGTGAGCATTTCATCCCATCAGGAAAGGTCTCTCAGGTCAGGCTCCTCAGTGCACTGCGCAGTAAGGTGCAAACATCGCTCCTACCGAGCACAGTTAAATAATGATCAGTAAACACTGTGGAAATTTGTTTGTCGAGTCACCAGAAAAAAGAAATACACAAAAATTTATTCTGAGTTAAATTTGATGCTCTAAGTAAGAAATAAAATTAGGTCAAAGGGCAGTTTTAAAAATCTTACTGAAGGGTCAGAGATTTAGCTCAGTGGTTCCAGCACCTGCCTCGCAAGTGCAAGGTCCTGAGTTCGATCCCTGGTAACCACATACAGTGCTGGGTGTGGAGATTCACGCCCACCAGCAATCAATACCGCACACCACAGTGCCGGGCGTGGTGGCTCACGCCTGTCATCCCAGCACTCGGAAGGCAGAGGCAGGAGGATTGCTGAGTTCGAGGCTTGCCTGGGCTACAGAGTGAGCTGAGGGCCAGCCTGAACTACAAAAAACAAACAAACAAACAAAATCTTACTGAAGTATTAAGGGTACACTTTAATTAAATATAAAATGATGTAACTGTAACGCACTAATGCTTAGTATTTTCCAATTCTAGCCCTTTTCTAAAATAGCAAATTTGGAGGAAACATTAAGCTACACATAGCACAATGTCTCTTTCATGGAAAAGCTATAGAACTATTTTTTTTTTCCTTTTTAGAGGGTAAAATAGTTTGTGGTTAAGCAGAAGTCCAAAACTTCCTGTATGGGTATGAGACTCAAGAGAGAAGCATTTTAATCATTTTTAATCTGATAGATGCCAAAATACTTCATTTATACAGTGAATTCAAATTCAAGCGTCTGCTTTAGAAAAAAATAATCCACTTTTGCTCCAAAACTGACCTACGGCCATAAACACCTTCAAGGGCTGATCCTCAGAGCAATAAAATTTATTTTCATTAAGAGAATATGAATAGTCCTTATCCACGTTGAAGACAATGGAAATAAGTAGATATTTTGCTCATTTCATGTACGTAAATAACCACCTTCAGGGAACTAGACAATACTATCCAAAAATCATGAGAATTAACTGCTGGTGTGGCCGCACACACCTATAATTCCAGCTCGCTGGGACGCGGAGGAGGGCAGGCAGGACGGTCCAGCCCTGTCTGGGCAACCCCACGAGCCCTTGGCAAACACAAAATTGAACAGAAAAAAGAACCCACAGGGCAGGAGACGGAGCTTAGTGCGATGGCCCTGGGTCCTGCGCCCGGTACTCCGTCCCATCAGCCCTGCGGACTGTTGGAGGAGGGGAGCAGAGCAGACTGAGGAGCTCTGCAGACACACACAGGCCCGGGGCTGGCGTCAGGGCCGCGCTAGCTCGGGCTCCCAGCAGTGTGTGTCCAGAGGGCCCCTCTCCCGGCCCAGAGCCACCGCCGCAGGAGCCTTGCTGTGTTGGTAGTTGTGTATGTGATTGTGGTTCTAGATAATAAAGAAGTAACATAATTGTTTTTAAAATCAGACGAAACCAGCAGTAAATAAAGAATGGCCAGCCCACTGTAAGGATTTAGCACCAACCTTGGATGTACTAGGCCCGAGTTGGATCCCTGGTAGCAGAAAGAAAAAAGAGTCCATTTTCTAGACAATAAGCATATTTAAAAGTAATGAATTTGCAGACACTTGATTCTTCCTTGCCCATCGGAGGGCCGCGTACGGGCTGCGGCAGGGTCCAGGCTTCCGAGGCGACGTGGTTCACAATCTCCTTCTCCTCGCTGATCCTTCCACAGCCTCTGTGCATGGATGACCACTTCCCCGTGAGCCTTTGCTCAGAAAAAGTCTTCAAAATTAAATGCTCCTGGTCTGTTAAATTACAGTTGTGCTTCGAAGTCCACTTCAAACAGTGGAAGCATTATCCCCACGTGAACAGTCTAGAGATGTTCACCATCAGAAAATATCATTGATTAGAAACACAGCACAGTTAAGATGGAACAAAGAAAATTAATATTCTTGTTGCCAAACAGAGTCATCACCTAGAGAAATAAGCAAAGACAGGAATGCTCTGACGTGCTGTTTCCAGAAGGCCCGTCCACGGCCCCGGGCTGCAGAGGACGCAGCTGGCTGAACCACAGCCTCTCCAGGGAGTCTGTGTCCCCAGTCCAGGCCCAGGAGACTTCAGAGAAGGGAGGAAACTAAGGGCGAGGAGGTGTGAGGTCACCCGGGGCATCTGGAGGGCACAGTCACCGCCGCACACGGAAGCAGCACGGGGAGAAGGGCACCGGAGTCCCAGACACGGAGTGAGCGTGTGCCACACGCAGGCATGCCACGCCTCACTCGCACGCTGTCACTGCAGCTTGGCCCTCCTCTCCCTCCTCCTCTCCCTCCTCCTCTCCCTCCTCCTCTCCCTCCTCCTGGCTGCTCGCTGCAGAGTGCCAGGCTTCCTTGGAATGGCGTGGGTGGGGGGGGGGTCTCTATTTCTGTTTCAGGGTAGGAGTGATGTCACTTTTCCCCTCGCCTGGACTAAGCCTGTGGAACACGAGGTGTTTTCTCACCAGTGTGGTCAGGAAGATCTGCCACAGGTCACACTGCTGCAGTCTCGGAGTAGTCACAAGTTACACATCGCAGCCAATCAGCACAAGAGCAACTGCTGCCTCCAGACGACGTTTCTCAGGATCACTGAAAACCCCTTTTCACGCTGTGTCTATATTGCACGTGCGCCCCTGCCAGGGGGATGGGCCCTTGCCAACCCTGGGCGCGCAGAGCACTGGCTCCGGGAACGTCACTCACCCCCAGAGCACTTGGGTCTAGGATGTCCCTGAGGACGCTGCATGTACCACTCGGGCTTCTTTACATGCAGTATTACTCCGTACACCGAAACTCCCTTCACGCTTATGGACACCTTTGGCTTCCTGGAGCATCAGAAATGCTCAGTAAGTATTGTTAAACTGAGATAAAAAGTTGGTCTACCGAGACCCATATTTTTACCTGCCTTGTGCTCAGGCACTTGCCCAAGACGAAGCAGCTACGCTGTGCAATGTCCTTCAGGAAGCGCACAGACCGGCGCCGTCTTTCTGTACGATACTCCATGAATCTGCTGGTCAGACGCCTCTCGCTCTGCGGCTGAGGCATTTGAAATGTGGAATGAAATCCTTGGCTCTCACCCTAACACGGCCTGAACATCTTCAACCATGTATCGCGTATTTCAAAACGAGGGTCGCACTGTGTTCAGTTCCAGGCTACATGACAAAGCCAAGATAGAAGAAAAAGGGGAGTAAAAGGCTTGGGATCTTACAGCAGATCTGCTTTGCTTTATATCATGAATAGAAATACTTGAAAATTACTCCCAAGCAGAGGGATAAAAGAAGAACATTTTGTATTTTTATGGCATAAATTGTAGTTCTACTTAAATATATCATAACTGTAGATAAAAAAAGGGGCGCCTCTTTTTAGAACAAAACTCAATGTACTACGAGCACCTAAGATGAGAAGGTAAACTTTCCCTGATGTTAATTTGTTTCACAAACTGACTGTAACGCTAGCAGTGACATTGGTACAGTTTTACGTAAAGTGTAAAGTAAAAGACAAAAGTCTTAACAATCTTCTCACAGAAGAAAATATTTTCAAATTGTTGCATTATATTTTTGTCTATTGTATACCTACGCATTCTTCTGAAATATTTTAAAGACCTGGCCACTTTGTCCTTGTAAATTCTGTGACATAACAGTGCTTTTACCAGCCCTTCGCAATATGTGCCTGCTGTTCTTTAGACTTTGCTGCGGCTCTTCAAGTGTTGGGACAGCCGTGAAAAAGAACACGAGGCCCCAAGAAACCGTGAGCTGGCAGACGGCTCCCCGAGGCCGGCACAGGCCTGAGCAAGCACAGCTCCCTGGAAGAGCCTGGGGCGCAGCAGGACTCCCCACAGGGCCAGTCCATCCTTGCAGCCTACGATTTATAAGAGTTAGTCTTTCAAATGCAAGGAGCAAAAGGGAATTCCTCTACCTTTATAGAAAATAATTTTTGCACATTAAGTGGAAATTATCTGTCAAAACACAAACTCATAACGCAGCGTGTTGTATTAAAAAGTAGAGGCTGGGGCCGGAGGGTTAGCTCAGTGGTTCCGGCGCCTGCCTCGAAAGCGCAAGGTCCTGAGTTCGATCCCCAGTAACCACATATAATGCTGGGCGGGGAGACACGCCCACCAACAATCAACACCGCATACCACAGTGCCAGATGTGGTGGCTCATGCCTGTCATCCCAGCACTCGGGAGGCAGAGACAGGAGGATTGCTGAGTTCGCGGCGGCTTGCCTGGGCACCACAGTGAGCTCAGGGCCAGCCTAAAATACAAAGCGAGACCCTGTCTCAAAAGCAAAAAAAAAAAAAGTAGAGGCTGGTACTGGATCTGGATCCAGGTGGTTGCTGATCAGCTACCGCTAGGTGAGGACTCGGCACAGAACACATACAGTCCGCGGCCACCTCCACTTGAATCAAGAAGGGCATCGCAGGTCCTGGCACGAAGGCGGCGACGGCTCCTCTGCCTCCTGTGCGCCCCCGGCCGAGCCATCCAGCCGTCCTGCTGTTCCCACGGGAGAGAGCGCCCAGAAAGAGGCCCGCACGCGAGCTGACACGGCCGGAGCTGCGCTGTGAGTCAGGCCGTGTGACGGCTCCTCAGAGCCTGACAGGGCCGCGCTGTTTTCCACGGGAGTCTGCGGCGCGCACGGTATGAAATGGCCAGTGTCTTTAGACAGGACTCTCTTTACTCATCCATCGAAAACTGAACTAACAAGGAGCCTCATTTACGGCCGCAGAGAGAAGTGGCCGCGTTCTAATAGGAGAGCAAGTATTTAGGCCTCAAAACAATCCATATTATATGAGTAGCAATGTTTTGAATTGAGATTATCCACATCACTTTTTCTGCTTTTCATATTCACTCCACGACCATATTTTAATTGTTTTGATTATAATTGTCAGCCCTAACATTTAGTAAACTAATGTAAAACATTTTAATAAAGATAGGACGTTTGAGGCTGAAGTAAGCACGTTTTAGAAGGCAATTCTTCACAACGGTGTGCATTCCACGCAGTTGTGTTTTTCCCTACACTTTCTCTGCTGCCCCTGAAATAACTATTTTGTCTCAGTCTCCTACACATCCTATATGATCTTTCCTTATAACCGTTTACCCAAAATGAGAGACCAAATGACGTGTAAGGGTGGAGGGTTTGAAAGCATTTAAACTGCAACCCAGCAGTCACGCATCCCGCAGAAGAGCTCCAGAGCTGCAGGACCACGCGAAGGCCCGAAGCACGGGCTGTGGCCTCCTTTTGTGTCACTTCCGACCACGGAGGCTGTTCTCCAGCACGTCGTCCCAGCGGAGATTTTCTAGCGCTGCGTGGCCCGGATGTCCCGCCCCATCCTCCCAGGTATCGGGGTTACAGGTGGCGAGTGGGCACCTTACGCCCGTGTCTGTCTTGCTGCCGCCGAGGGAAAAAACACTGGCCGTTTGCTCCGCGACTCCCAAGGGAATAACAGCTACACCCTGCTGTTTCCGTGGCGGGCTGTTCTGTGGCACCAAGTGCACCCGATCCTCGTGTTATTTGGAGGCGGCGATTCGCTCAGGCCCTAGACTTCCAGGCTGGCCTGGACCGTGCAGCCTCCTGCCTCTGCCTCCCACGTGCTGGGGCTCCTGGCGCGCGCACCCCACGCCGGGCCTGTGTTTTGGTTCATCTGGCGCCGGAGATGCGCAGGCTCCCCCACTGCGCCACGTGCCCACGCAGGCTCCGGGTAGGACACGAGAGGTCGCGTTTGCGGCCACGGCGCACAGCATGCGTGCGGCCCGGTCCCTCCGGACGCTGGAGCCCGGCCCGGCCCGCGGTGCGCCCCCTTGTCGGGGAGGAGTTTCGGCATCCCTGCGGCGGACGAGAGGCTGCGCGGCCAGTGTCGCAGGGTGACGCCCGGACAAAATTTAGTGATGAGGAGAAAAAAACACACTGTGCTGATTCATGTCTGGGAGCAAAAATCTTTTCCCCCAGACAGACGCGTCGCCCACGCTCCAGGCCGGGACAGCAGGCGGCGGGGCTGCGGCGGCCCGCGAGGGGCCTCTGTCCGGCTGCACCTGTGGCCGGGGAGAGGGGCCTCGCAGCCCCGGCGACAGCGGCAGCGGCCCACCGGGCGGGCTGCCCGCCGCAGAGCACAGGGCACTCGCCGAAGGCCCCAGAGACGGAGGCTCGGCCAGCGCAGCAGCGGCCCGGAGTCCTGAGCAGCTTCCGACCCGCTCGCGGCTCCGAAGCCGAAGATGCCTGGGCCGGATCAACACACTCCTCCGGCCGCTCATCGGAGACAAGACCCGGCACAGTGCTCCACGGAAGGACAGAAGGACGACAGACGCGGGCTCGGCGCCGCGGCTGTGCCACCGCCGCCCTCCCGCAGCCGGGAGCCTCAGCCAGCGGGGGCACCGCACCGACCCTCCGGACGGAGGCCGCCTGGATCCCCAGGCCTGCCCCCAGCGGCTCGGGCGCGGCTCCCACGCGGGACCCGCCGCTGCCACGAGGCGGAGACCCTGCTCTCCAGACAGTGCGGCGCCGGGGTCTGCGGACGGGTGAAGCAGGGGCGCTCACACGGGCCGGGCAGGGATCAGAGCCTGGAGCGCGGGCCAGGGAGGGCTCGGCTCGCCCAGGCTCTGCCGCGGGCGCACGGGGCCCGAGAAGCCGGCAGAATGTTCCACTGCTTTTCAAAAGGAAATGTACAGATGAAACCCTTGGGAAGCTTTGAGTTTATAAAAGTAGCTCTAGCAGCGTCCCCTCGACTGCCCTCGGCCGCTGTGCTGGGAGCCGCGTCCCACCGGTGGGCACAGAGCAGCGCCTGGAATTCGGCCTGGGCCCGGTGGGGCTTCGGGGGGCGCAGCAGACAACTGGGGGGCGGGAGCGTTGCCTTAGATACGGCGAGGAATCCGGCTCCAACACGCTTCGACAAACACCAGCCAGGGCCGGCGCTCGGGGCCACTGTGGGCTCTTTCTCCCCAGAGGACTGTATTTACTCAGTGGACTTTGTTCATGAGAACAGGTTTTTGAAGAGACCTGCGTAGTTAGTAAAATGGATTAACTTGACTGAGAAGGGGGAGAACACTTCTCTAAGTACTTGGGTTGTGTGGGTAAGATACATGCTCTGCACGAGACCAGGCCATGAGCTAGAGGAACAGTTGGGATCCCTTTCACACTGGTGTTTCTCTGACTGCAAGACTTAAATTCAGTTGAGCTTAAATAGCTTCTATAACTGGGTGTGGGTCTGTTTTTTAACCTTTTAGAAAGTGGAACACAGCTACTAAAAAAACCGCTGCAAACTGCAATCGGTATTATGATGCACAGCATAGAATTATATACTTTATTTTAAAAATTGGTCTAGGTAGGGCAATTGTCATCTGTTCTCTTAGAAAAGATCATTTTCTGCTTTTGTGCAAGTGAATTCTAAGTAAAATAGGAATACCACACGTCTCAGAAATAACTGACTCAAAGATGAGAGATTGAACTGGAAGATGAAGATTATATCTGAATTTTTATTTTTACGAAAAGCACAATTTGTCACACTTCAGTGTCTCTTGAGACTGTAACAATGAAAAAGAAAGCAGACAGCTGGAAAACCTGGTTCTCACTCATGACATTCCCTGAGAACAGCAGAGGGGCGGCCTGTGCCCTGAAAACCGAGAGCCTGCAGGCCTGTGGGCTTTGCGTGGAGCCCGCGGAGCTGCACAACCTTCCTCCGGCTCCTCCCGGCCCTCACAGGCCCGTCCCTGCCGAGGAAGCTTCTTCAGTGCTCTACGTCGTTCCCGTGAATTTCTTAGTTTTAATAACCAATTCAGATAAAACTTCACAAGATGTTCTGAGACTCATCAGTTTACATAGAACACAGAAGATGAAATGTGTATTTTATAAAATCCCATGTGTTTTGTGGATACCAATACATTTTCATCCTTATCTCATTATGTTTAATGTTTTATGTCTTCTGTTAGCAACAGTATTAATGTAGAGTCTTGGAGAAGAACAAATTTCCATGTCATAGGCCAGGTTAGTACAGAGGTAAGCCACGCCCACAGAGCAAGCCACGCCCACAGAGCAAGCCACGCCCACAGAGGCAAGCCACACTCACAGAGGTAAGCCACGCCCACAGAGTAAGCCACGCCCGCAGAGTAAGCCACGCCCACAGAGGCAAGCCACGCTCACAGAGGTAAGCCACAAAGCAGTGGACTCTTAGAACCCAAAATATTTTTCCATAACAGAGTCACAGAGTATAAATAGCTTCCACTTTATTTACTGAAATTTATAATTTGAATAGATTGGTAACTAAGTTATTTTCTAAAAGAGGAAAGTAGAAATCACTGTTTGATGGGTTTTTTGAAGGTTCTTTCATGCACCAGGTTATGCCCAAAAATTCGTATCTGAAAATTAGGTAGAGTGCAGTACTTGAAAAGTCTTTTTTTTTTTTTTTTTTTTTTTTTTTTTTGAGACAGGGTCTCTGTAGTTCGGGCTGGCCCTGAGCTCACTATGTAGCCCAGGCAAGCCTCGAACTCAGCAATCCTCCTGCCTCTGCCTCCCGAGTGCTGGGATGACAGGCATGAGCCACCACACCCGGCACTGTGGTATGTGGTACTGATGGCTGGTGGGCGTGAGTCTCCACACCCAGCATTGTATGTGGTCACCGGGGATCGAACTCAGGACCTTGCGCTTGTGAGGCAGGCGCCGGAACCACTGAGCTAACCCTCCGGCCCAATATTTGCATTTTTAATGATCACTCTGCTTATAATATGAAGAGTAGACTGGTGACAAGATATCCGTCCAGAAACAAGAGCAGCAGAGAAGATGGGAAGGAAGACGGGGGGGGGGGGGGGGGGGGGGGGGGGGGGGGGGGGGGGGGGGGGAGAGGGAGGGAGGGAAAGAGAGGACAGAGAGCGCTCGCTGGGTCCCCGGGCCTCAGGGCGGTAGGCGTCCCCGGGCCCGCGACCCCCGGAGCAGGTGCTGGCAGCGAGGCCCGAGCCCGCGAGCAGGGGTAAGGAGCACGCCGGTGGCCTGTGAGACGGCCTGGCGGGCCGATGCGCGGGCCATCACGCGAGGAAGTGTGGCGCGTGTGCAAGACTCCCTGTGGTGGCACGCGCAGCTGCGGACGCACAGAGTTCGAGAGGCTGCGTGACGAGCGTGACGGCTGTCCACGCGCGGAGAACGGAGCTGTCCCCAGGCCGCGCCACCGGCGTTTCCTCCTGCTGCTCTGGTGAAGCCGGAGGCGGCAGAGCTGGCGGGTCTCGGCCCCCCACGCCCTCTGCGCCTCCGCTCAGCACCCGCCTCGCGGAGAGGCTGACCCTGCAGCCGGCGGACGGCAGAGGACGGGGCCACCGCGGCCGTGGGCGCCAGAGTCAGCAGCGCGGGACGGAACAGCTGGGACCGGACGCGGACGCCTCCCAGCCCCGGGGTCCCGCGAGGGAGGACGTGCCGTTCGCCCGAGTCAGAAAACTGCTGTTGACGAGGGCTCGGGACTTAGCCCGGCTTCACGGTCAGGAGCGAGGAGAGGAGGTGCCTCTCCAGGGAACGGCGCCGGGCACCGCGCGCCGAAGGGCTCTCGCTGGCGGCCGAGGCTTCGCCCACAGGGCAGCGCGCGGCACGGGTTGGCTCCCGTTTGGACAGGGCTCCATGAAGCACTGTAACATCTGCTTCTGTTATTTTTTTCTCTATTCTTGGGTGAATGCCTAATTTTTAAATAAACTTCGATTCTGTCAAAATAGCCTTATAGACATTCCAATTATAAATGTCCCTATGAAAGACGGTGGAACTAAGCACGAAAGACAAAGTAAATACAATTCACATCCTTTTAAGCGAAGGAAACATGGACTTTGGAAGTCTCTATAGTAATGTAGAAGAAAGCGGCCTTTGTTTATTCAGTTCCTGATACTGATGAGATTCTCACATTAAACAGGACAGAATAAACGTCTTTCACCACCTAGAGGAAGATACATGAGAATGCTCTGCCCGCGTCTGCGGGCAGCTCCTCACCGCAGCGGCGCGGACACACCCCGCAGGGTGCTCTTGCTCCTGGAGCCGCCCTCGTCCGAGGCACCCGCGGGACCCCGCGGCATCCTACAGAAGACGCTTTGCAGCCCTGGCTCGGTCTTCGTGGAGGAGCCTCGGAGCGGAGTCGGCCGGGGTCGGCGCTGCGCCCGCGCGGCTGAGCCTCCGTCATTAGCCGGCTCGTCCCTCCGCTCGAGACGCGCACAGGGCCCCGGCCGCTCACGAGCGAATCACACAGGAAAAGCACATTTAGTGGCGCGAATCCTCTGATAAAAACAGAATGGGGGCCACAAACTATTTGGTTAAATGGAAGCACTTTTTTAATTCCGAGGAAATGAGGCATAAGTTTAATATATCAAATATTGTGCAGAATTATTTCACTGCAGTTTACCATTTAACTTACAAAGAGTTAATGAAAAAAATTATCCCGAAAAATCGTATGTCTTTAAAAAAAAAAAAAACAAAAAAAAAAAACACAGAACTTGCTACAAATACCCAGAGAGACTGGCAAGTCTACAAAATGACAGCAAATTAAACTCACAAAATTAAGCCAGCGCAGCGATGGTGGTATTTTAATTCTGCCATTCTGTTGTGGTGACCATTCCAGATCCTTTTAAAATAAAAAATTGTTAAAATATTTAGAAGTCTCCTGTTTATTTTAGGTAGGAGGAAAGATTCCGTTTTGTTTCTTCATACTGAAGTTCAATTTAATCTTCATTATCTGTAATTATTTAAATAATGTTACAGCAGAAAGAAAACAGGCCATGACATTTATTTTCCTATATCTTCCATAAAAGCCAAAAGTGTATATTTTATATAGTCTAATAAAAAGTGCCTTCAACGTGCCTTAAGTTTCTTCCAAATACTGACATTTTAGACGGTGCCCATAGGACGTGTGTTTTGAAGCATTTCTACAACGCCCAGTGCTACCAGGCCGGACTCGGGTCCCGGAGACAGCCGGGCGCCTGAGTGGAGGGTTAAGCGAGGGCGCAGGGCCGGTGCCCCCGGGGGACGGTGCGGGCCCGCGGGCTGAGGGCAGGCGGGTAGCACCCCACTTCCAGCAGGAATCACTCGAGGCCTCGCTGGGACCCAAGGCCCGGGCGGCCCCTCCCCGTAGGGCGCACACGCCGCGGGGCCGGGTGAGCGTGTGCCCGGGGGGACACGGGGCGCTCGGGCTGCTGCCCCCAGCCCCTGCCTTCACGCGGGCCCCGGCTGGCGGCTCAAGGGGCACCAGCCCCGCACGGGCTCGCTTCCCTTGCCGGTGCCTGCAGTCTCCACCGGGCGGACGCGCCGCGGCCCTGCTGCCTCGCTGCCGTCCACCCGCCCGCCCGGCGCGGTGCCCGCTCTGCCTCGCCCTCCTGGCTCCCCCGCCTTCTCTCTCTCTCCCCAGCTGCGGCCCGCCACGCAGCATTTCAAATACATTAAAAAGGCCTTTCCTTCATTCTTGTTAAGCGAGGACATCAGCGCTCACTATTACCTCTCTTTCTACTCGGAGAAAAGACTGAGTAACAAGATCACACTAACGAACGTGCCGCGATCGCATTTATTTTCTAAATAGTGCTTAAACCGGGGCGAAGGCAGCGGCGCACAGTGCACCGAGCGGGGGCTGTGCTGGTACTGGGTAGGGACGGTCAGCCAGCGGAGGCCGGCACTGCAGAAAACATCGTTTCTCTGTGTTTAAAGAGCTCAGCAGGAGGAAACATTATGAAATTGAAGGAAATAATAAGGTTAGGCACGGCCCGCCCAGAATGACTCAGATGCCAGAGTAAGCCCATGCCAGCTGTTACCCTTCCCTCTGGCTGCTGGCCCCGAAGGCACAGCACGCGGGGCGGACGCCACCGGCTGCAGGAGCAGCTGGGCCTATTGGTGAAGAGGAGAAAGCAGGGGGAGGACAAAGACATCTCCAAGGCTGGCAGCAGGCTGGCACGCGGGGCGGAGCGGCGCTGGGGCTCAGCCGGAGCACAGCAGACCCACCGCAAGCCCAGGCCTCGCCGTACCCCCGACCCGCTGTCCCCGAAACTCAGCCAGGGCCGAGCCGGTATTCGTTTCCCACAACACTGTTCGGGAAACTCAAAACAAACAGCTCCAGGACTCGTCAAACCGTCCAGGGCACAGCATCTGAGCAGCAGAAAGGCGGGAGGGTTATTTCCGAGCTGAGGCTGTAGTTGTAACCTCAGAGGCCCGTGGTCGCAGACGTGCAAGTGTGTGTCTACACTTCAAGGGCACAGGTCAGTACCTGGACCATGAGGCACCTCAGTGTGCCTACCTTCCTGTGGCATCGTCTCCACAAGTTTATCATTCATTTTTTATGACCAATTTTATTGATTTTTAAGGTTTCAGAGAATACTCCTCCTCTTCCTCAGATATGAAAAATTCTTCTACAACCCTAAAATACATCAGACTTCAGTCCAGGCAGACACATTTTGGAGCAAGCAAAAAACATTTGGCAAAAAAATCTGTTGAAAACAGTGCCCAGTATGTAACTTTTGTCTAAGTTCTGAGAGATATAATGATGGAAATAGAATTTGAGTCTTTTAATTGGAAACATCATTGACTTTAATATTTTTGTTTTTCCTAGTTATTTAAATATTACAAAGGATGTTTGCTTTGGGGAAGTACAAGGATGGAATATAATTTGCTGTAGTATATGTATTGACTTCTCATAAATGTAACAATGTAGTGATCAAATTCACATTTGGGTGTTTGGAAGTCCATTCCACCACCATTGTATATGCTATCTTCTTTTCCCTGGATAAAATAAAAAGGAAATATGTTTGCTTTCCTGTATTAGTGGAAATGTGCAACAGTATAAATAATTGGGTGTAATATTTGACTTTGGGGACAATATTTTCTCTTTAATTTACATTTTAAATCTGCACAGTGTGGTTATTCTAGAACATATGTGATTAACTAGGAGAGTCCAAACCCTAACTGCACAGCAAGTTCACTGTTCTGGGCCCTTTTTCAGCCTTCACCGGCTCCTGTTTGTCCGAGCAGAAGTGTCCAGCACTTGGCTGTGACGACATCTTGCCTGAAATTTCCTTTTTTTTCCTTTGCTTTAATTTGCTGCCTTCCACTTCTGTCATTTTGTGTGAGCTAGGGAAAGGTAGCTGGACCACTTTCACCAAGAAGGAAGCTATTATCAAGAGGAATCATTTTTACTTTCCACTGTTTTTCTCAAAATTTTCTTTAAAAGAGATTATTTTCCTTTGCTCTAAATAATAGAAATGATCCTTGTTTCTATGTTTGTTTTGACACTTTGACTTTAGTATATATATATATATATATATATATATATATATATATATATATATGTATACACAATCAAGAGCTTTCTATTTCCATTTATTTATGGCTAAACAGTGCTGTCTTCTCAATTGACATTTTGAATATTTTCCTCATACCTGTTGGTTAATTATGCCAAAAAGTAACAATAACTTAAGGACAATAAAATATATTGACAATTATCTTGGATAAATTAAGAATGAAAAAATATTTTCCCATGAATTATAGATGAAATCAAATTCCTTACTTCTTTTTTTTAAGCAAAACATTTAAGATGTACATAATGACATTCATCATAGGGAATTTGTATCTATTATGAAGAAAAAAGAATAAAATCCTAGTAAAATAAAATTTTCATTAGTTCTTTCTCAACTTTGATTAAGAAATAAAGTAAGACACCTTTCAGAAACTAAGTATACTCATCAAATTTATACTCATTGCTTTTCCTTCTCAATTTATTATTGACAACAGGCATGTGTGTAAAACGATAGGTTTGGTCCAATTATTTATAAAACAACCTTTGCACAGGGGCGTATCAACAGACTCAAGAAACATCTCTTAGCGGTTGGTCGTTTGGAGGCATTCCTGACACAAGCACTGCGCCGAGGAAGCTGCTGCTGTTTCTCGCTGTCCTCTCCTCGCCCCTGTCGCCACTGTCCGTGTGTCTTGGGTCTTTCTGGTTCCCTCAGGTTCGTCCACTGCGGGAGAATCAGCCCTCACTGCCGCAGGAGGCTTGGGCTGGAGAACAGGCCGGGCCGGGCCGGGCCGGGCCGCGGGGTGGGCTCGCGGGGGCCCTGCCTGAGCGGCCGCTTCCAGCCTCCTCTTCAGAACCTCGCAGCGGAGCCGCCGGAGCCGAGCCAGAGCCTGGCGCTTCAGAGACGCGCAGAAAACGTCGCCGCGTCTTTCTGGGCTCACAGACGCCCCCGAGGCCCACCCCTTCACCTGCCACCTCTGGGCGGGCGTCTGTGTGGGCACCGTTACAAAACCCAACACTAGTTAACACCGATTGTATTATGCATAGCGGTGAAATTCTACGCACTGAATGCGGTGGACAGAATTATGATTATTAAATATCTGAAGTTTGGTTCTAAGATTTCAAACAACAGACAACATAACTGCTCTCAAAGATGTCAAACTCAACTTGCAAATCTTCATAGATGGCTCATGCAAAGAAAAGCAAAATTCCTCAGATCCATAGAGAAAACAAGCACATTTATTTCAGCGGGAGCCAAGGGCACGTGTGGCGCCAGCATGAGCAGCAGACGGGACCGGCGGATGAAGGGCACCGCCCTGCCCCGGGGCTCAGCCCGACGGCTCCAGGGCCCTTCTTCTCATCAGTATCTGCTCAGGACCTGGTCTCCACCGACGACTCTATTTTAAGCTTCACGAGAACAGAATCTAAACTCTACCGGGACAGCTTCAGATGCGCAGAAACATTTCCCGTAGCCAGTTTCCTCTGTTACGAGCAGCCCACCTGTGGGAACTATCGCAAGTAACAAGCCGACACCGGTACATCACCACGAACTAAAAGCCACTTTCCAGCTTCGTCCGGGAGCCGGTACAGTCCCGGATCCCTGCCAGGACCCCGCATCACACTTAGGATACTTCGTCTTGGATTCTTAAGGTCCCAGCTAGAAGGAGCTCAACAAACCCTCGTGGGATCCGGAGCGAACGGGTGTCCCACCTTTCCCGAGACGCCACCGAGGTCCCCACGCCTGAGGGGGCGGGGCGGGGTAACCAGGCATCAGCGACACCC
>PVIC010006769.1:0-53105 GCA_004025085.1 Thryonomys swinderianus
AAAAAAAAAAAAAAGGAAGGAAAAGGCTCAAATCCATGTTATTAGGAATGAAAAAGGGGAAATCACCAATCCAATGGAAGTCCAGAGGATAATAAACACATATTTTGAAAATTTGTATTCCAATAAGATGGACATGTAGAAGAAATGGAAAGATTCCTAGACACATATGAACTTCCAAAGCTGAATGAAGAGAATATAAAATGTTAAATACCCCAATATCAATATGTAGAATTGAACATGTAATGAAAAATCTACTGATAAAGAAAAATTCTGATGGCTTTACTGCTGAATTCTACAAAACTATCAGTTAATACCACTATTTCTCAAACTCTTTAATGAAATTGAAAGGGAAGCAGTACTCTCAAATTCATTCCTAAAAGCAATCATTTGCTTTATTCCAAAAGGAGAAAAAGACCCAACCCCAAAAGAGAACTATAGGCTAATCTCCCTAATGAACACTGATGTAAAAATCCTCAACAAGATACTAGCAAATAAAATACAGAGAATTATCAAGAAGATCAAATACCCTGACCAAGTTGGATTCATCCCAGGGATGCAAGGATGGTTCAACATACATAAATCAATAAACATTATTCACTATATTAACAGACTCAAGGACAATGGTTATCTCAACAGATGCAGAGAAAGCATTTGACAAAATCCAACATCCATTCATGATCAAAACCCTACAGAAACTCGGAATAGATGGACTGTATCTCAACCTAATAAAAGCTATTTACAAGAAACCAATAGCCAGCATCATCCTAAATGGTCAAAAACTGTAATCTTGTGCCAGAGATTTAGCTCAGTGGTTCCAGCACATGACACACAAGCACAAGGTCCTGAGTTTGATCCTGGTAACCATATACAATGCTGGGCGTGGTGACTCATGCCCACCAGCCATCAATACCACATACCCCAGTGCTGGGTGTGGTGGCTCATGCCTGTAGTCTCAGCAGTCGGGAGGCAGAGGCAGGAGGATTGCTGAGTTCCAGGCTTGCCTGGGCACCATAGTGAGCTCAGGGCCAGCCTGAACTACAAAGCGACACCCTGTCTCAAAAATCTTTCACACTAAGATCAGGAACAAGACAAGGATGTCCACTGTCACCACTCCTGTTCAATATAATGCTAGAAACATTAGCCATTGCAATTAGACAATCAAAGAAATAAAAGGAATAAAGATAAGAAAAGAAGTTAAACTGACATTATTTGCTGATGATATGATACTCTATCTAGAAAACCCTAAAAACACCACCAAATAACTGCTAGACTTAATCACCAAATTTAGTAGCGTAGCTAGATACAAGGTCAATGCTCAAAAATCAATTGCATTTTTATACACAAATAATAGATTGATAGAGAAAGAAATTGTGGACTCAGTCCCTTTTACAATAGCATCCAGAAAAATGAAATATCTAGGAGTCAACCTAACGAAGGAGGTAAAGGACCTCTACTCCAAAAACTACAACACTCTGAAAAAGGAGATTGAAGAAGATGTCAGAAAATGGAAAGATATCCCTTGTTCCTGGATAGGAAGAACCAATATTGTCAAAATGGCTTTACTTCCACAACTTCTATATAGATTCAGTGCAATCCCAATTGAAATCCCAACAGCATATTTCACAGATCTAGAGAAAAGCGTCCAAAAATTCATCTAGAACCACAAGAGACCTAGAATAGCAAAAGCAATTCTAGGAAACAAGGACACGGCAGGGGGTATCACCTTCCCAACTTGAAACTTTACTACAAAACCACTGTGATAAAAACAGCATGGTACTGGCAAAGACACAGACCTGAGGATCAGTGAAATAGATTAGAAGATCCAGAAACAATGCCAGATACACTAAGCAACTCATCTTTGACAAAGGAGACAAACATCCTCAATGGAAGAAAGACAGCCTCTTTAACAAATGGTGCTGGAAAAACTGGGCTTCAACCTGCCAAAGACTGAAACTAGAACCGTCTCTTTCACTGTGCACTAAACTATAATCAGAGTGGATGAGAAACCTAAATATTAAAAGAGAGACACTAAACCTGCTGCAAAACAGGTTAGGTAAAACTCTTGGAGACATTGGCTTAGGGAAAGACTTTATGAACAAAACCTCTATAGCACGAGAACTATCAGAAGAAATCAACAAATGGGAGCTCTTTCTATTAAAAAGCTTCTTCATGGCAAAAGAAACCATCCACAGAGCAAAAAGGCAAGCAACAATATGGGAAAAATCTTTACCAATAACTCCTCAGACAAAGGGCTACTATCTAGAATATATAAAGAGCTTAAAAAAATCAGTCCCCCAAATTTAAAGACCCAGTTAAAAAATGGGCATCTGCAATGAACAGACACTTTTCATAGAAATAAGTAAGAGCAGCTAAGAAGTATATGAAGAAATGTTTAACATCACTGGCCATTCGAGAGATACAGATGAAAACAACACTGAGATTTCATCTCACTCCACAAAGAATGGCTGCTATTTCAAAATTAGCCAGCAACAAATGCTGGCGAGGTTGTGGAGAAAAAGGAACACTTCTCCACTGTTGGTGGGAATGTAGACTAGTACAACCATTATGGAGATCAGTGTGGAGATTCCTCAAAAAACTAGGATTAGAGGTTCCATTTGACCCTGCTATTCCCCTGCTAGGGATATACAAAAAAGAGTTACAAGATTCCTAACACAGTGACATACGTGCCCCTATGTTTACAGCAGCTTAGTTTGTGATAGCTAAATCTTGGAAACAACCTAAATGCCCATCAACTCTAGACTGGATAAAGAAGACATGTTTTTTTAATAAAATGGAGTATTACTCTGCCACAAAGAATGCTGAGATCGAATCATTCATACTTGAATGAATGTACCTTCAGGACATACTCATAAATGAAATAGGTCACTAATGTGCAAATATCATATATTTTCTCTGATATGAGAAACTGAAGTTATAAATGTGTTCTAGAATGCATGATTGATATTGTGAAATAGTAAATATTCAAAGGGTAATGGGGCTTAGCAGTAAATAATAAAGAAAGAAAAAATCAATGCTAAAAAAAGGACTCAGTGCTTGTGTATATAGGGGTGGGAGGAAGTAGGGTGAGTAGGGCAGGGGGAAAATGAGAATAAAGTTGTATCATATACTGGTATAAATTCTCAATGTGGAGTGAAGTTGTGATGTGTATATATAATGTACCAATAAAATGTACCAATAAAAAATTTTAAAAAAGAAAGATTCCACTTTAAGTCACCTTAATCAACATACTTTCCCCAAAAATTCCTAATTTTGTAAAATGGCCAACTGAAGAGTTATAGGAAAATCACATCCCATTCTTCCATCATATTCTAGAAAGATTACATTCCAAAGACAAATGCATTAAATATGCACCTACATTCACATAAGGTAATGCCAATCTGCTGATAAAAATGTGTCTGCCATAATATCACTGTCTGATTCCATTTGGCGCCTACACTGTAGGGCCTGGAACTCACAGCAACTTCAACCCTAAAAGCAGCTTCTCCTTTGCCCAACATTCTCCCCAATCCGAAGGAAGAGGGCGGGCATCAGCACAGTGGTATCTGTATGGCTGTAAGCTATCTTGGCAGCCGTAGTGACTGACAAGCTCGGTTTAAAAATACATGATACAACAGTGAAGCAGCTGTTACTTCTCCATCTTTTGCCAAATGATTATGTATAGCAAAGTTTGTTGTTTTTGCATCATTCAGGACTCTTGGGTTGTCAGTCTTCCTAACGAATGATTACATACTTTATTGGAAGACAAGCTGTTTGAAGACAGAGTTAGAAAATAAGTTATTTTGGGCAATTGAAAGGGGTTTTGTGCATCAGATGGTTTTAATTAAAGAAACTATATCAAATCTGGTTCTACTTACAGTAGTGGGACACCTCCCAGGGCCTGAGATTAAAACCTTAGTCTTTTCCATCAAATCTCTACCTCAGTCTTTAGATGTTTTCTATTTTTCTGTTAAATCAGAGGAAATTTTTGGCATAACATATGAAAAGTATAGGAAAAAATTAATGCCAATGGCTTTCCCAAAGCAAAAAAAGATTTTTTTGTTTTGAATTGTTTTTATATTTATGCAAAATCATTAGTGTCTAGGATTACCTTAGCAGAGATGTGTGTAACTGCAATTGCTCCTAATTATTGCTTCTCCAGAAATAGCAGTCTTTAAGAGAATGTGTTTGTTATTCCTAACCCTTCTACTAGCAGGAAGTGTACTCAGCACTCTCATTTATGACCATGATAAGTGTTTAGGATCCTATGTTATTTTTCTAAGAATTATGAGCCTCTTATGTTCACAACTTCTGTCTGCCTAAAAATTCAAATTCACCTATTATGGAGTCCCATGTAAATGTTTGATAAGTGTTCTATTTCCCCCATCAAACTGCAGGCTTTTCCCAGTTCACCTTAAAATAAGATTTAAAAGGTTGGGCATGGTGGCTCATGCCTGTCATCCCAGCTCTCAGGAGACAGAGGCAGGAGGATGGCCATGAGTTCAAAACTTGTCTGGACTACATAGTGAGTTTAGGGCCAGCCTGAACTACAAAGCAAGACCTGACTCAAAAAAACTAAAAAAAAAAAAAAACAAAAACAAAACTAAACAACAACAAAAAAAACCCAGCATGGTATGGCAAGAAATAGACTCATGGATCAATGGAACACACTAGAAGACACACAACTCCAGATATACTAGCCACCTCATCTTTGACAAAGGAGCCAAATGGCCTCAATGGAGAAAAGATAGCATCTTTGATAAATGGTGTTGGAAAAACTGGATTTAAAGATTAAAGCTGGATCCATGTCTTTCACTATGTACTAAACTAAAATCAAAGTGGATTAGAGACCTAAACATTCAGCAGAAACACTAAACCTTCTGCAAGATAGGTTAGGCAGAACTCTTGGAGACACTGGCAAAGGGAAAGATTTTACAAACAAAACCTCAGCAGCACAGGAACTAGCAGAAAGAATTAACAATTGGGATCTCATCTTATTGAAAACCTTCTCCACAGAAAGAGAAACCACCAACAGAGTGAAAAGACAACCTATAAATCGGGGAAAAAATTTTACCATCTGCTCATCTGGTGAAGAACTACTATCTATAATATATAAAGAACTTTACAAAAAATCAGCCCCTCCAAACTAAAAGACCCAATTCAAAACTGGGCATTTGAAATGCACAGACACTTTTCAGATGAACAAGCAAAGGAAGCTAAGAAATGTATGAAAAAATGTTCAACATCATTGGTCATTGGAGAAATGCAGATGGAAACAACACTGAGATTCCTTCTCACTGCAGAAGAATGACTGCTATCACAACCAACAACAAATGAGGCTGTGGGGAGAAAGGACCCTTTCTCCACTGTTGGTGGAAATGTAGATTGGTGCAACCACTGTGGAAAGCAGTGTAGAGATCCTCAAAAAACTATGATTATAATCAAAGTATAAGTAGAGAAATGGAGCATGTTAATGGATTGAAGGTTTCATTACCATTAAAATATTATTTACCTGAAAAAAACCACTATGCTTATAGATCCCATTTGCCCCTGGTATTTCCCTGTTAGGTATTACAGGAAAGAATTAAGAGAATCATATCACAGTGACATATGTGCGCCTATGTTTATAACAGCTCAATTTGTAATAGCTAAATGTTGGAAACAGCCCAAATATCCATCAACTGGAGACTGGATAAAGAAGGTTTTTTTAAAAAAATATATAAAATGAAGTATTATTCGACTGAATAAAGAATGATAAATTTGAGTCATTTATACTCAAATGGATGTACCTTGAAGACATACCCGTAAGTGAAATAAGTAGGACACAGGCTCAGAATCTGGAGTCAGAAACTGCTCTGGACCTGCCGCATGGTAAACCTTAGTTACCCTCCTGAGCACTGCTCAATTCTTCCATGCATTGTTCCTGCTGTCACATGGTCAGTCTCACCACAAACCTCCCATCCTCCTAGCACTGGTCCTGACCCTGGCAAGCACGGATCTGCTTCCTATCTGTGCAGAGTGGAGACACCTGGTTAGGATTTCATGGAGGTGTAGAAAGATTTGAAAATGAGCACACAAGCAGCACAGGAATGCCTTGGATGGCATAGGGAAAGACTTTACAAACAAAACCTCATAGCACAGGAACTAGCAGAAAGAATCAACAATTGAAGAAGCAAAGGAAGCTAAGAAATGTGTGTTTCTTTTGCATGGGAGATTCTTGTCAGAGCTCAGAAGATGGGTAAAGACTAGGGTCAGGAGGTTTCTGCTGGGAAGAAGGACAGGACGACATTGGCTCCTGGACTCCAGAAGATGTGTGTTATGGTTTGACAGAAAATTTGTCTGCATCTTGTTCATGTTCAGAGACTTGGCCAAAAGATTCGAAGCTGCCAGCTGAAGAGCTGGAACATCTTAGGCTGTTCTAAATGGGAAACTGGTCAGAACTCAGAAGACCAGAAAGCTTGTAAAAACCTCCTAGGGAGGTTTCCACTGGGGACAAGGACTACATTGGCTGTTGGACTCAAGATGATGTGTTTACGGCTTTAGGCAAAAAGTTTGTCTGCATTTTGTTCATTTCCAGAGACTTTGCCTGAGACTGAGATTAGGGACAGTGGATTAATTCATCTTACAGAAAAAATTTTAAAGCAGTTGAATATCGAGGGAGGGGCATGGCTACTGTTGGGAGCTTTTGGCCAGATCTATGTTGAGAATCAAGAGCAGAGAGCCCAGTAGAATGATTCAAAATGCTGAGTTTGGCCAAAAAGGAAAAAAGCTATGGACTGCAAGACAGAGCAGAGGAGATCCTGACTGCTGAGAAGGAACAGGAAAATAGAAAAGATGGCCTGAGGGCACCACAGGAACCAGCAGAACTCTACCCTTTGGGGCCTCAAAATTGCTTTAAGGAGGAGGCCCCAGAGCACCATGTTTCAGAATGGAAGATTTTCCAGAAGGTTTTCCAAAATGGTGGAGATTCTTGTCTCAGAAGTTGTTCCAAAATGGTGGCAGCCTAGGGAAGTTGTTCCAAAATGACAGCAGTCTACTTGTTCAGAATGGTGGCAAACAACAGAATTCATTCCTCAGGATTGGGTTCAAAGTGCTCAGAGATCCAGGCACTTGACTTCTACACTGGCTGCCACTGCTCTGCTAGCAGAAGCACCTACATGGTGCTGGTTTTAGGCACATGCAACATGTAAGAGTTGTGTGTGGCATCATGAAAGCTTCCCCCCAGACTTCAGAGGAAAGCCTTTAGAGGACAGTGAAGCAGAGAAGCTGTGAGCATGAAGCCAAAGGGGCAGTGGAAACCCCAGAAGCTTGGAGAAGCCAAGAGCATGGATCATCGAAGGAAACCTGCAAAGAGGGACCAGAGCTACCCCAGGAGAAGCCACAGGAGCTACAATTCCTAGAAGGGTGATAGGGATGGAGCCACCAGCCCCTTTGGGGTCCACAACTTTACACAGATTGTCTTGAATACTGGAAGTAAAACTGTGGGATTTTACATTTGCCCTGCTGGATTTTGGACTTGCCTTGGTCCCATTCCTTTGTCCCCCCATATTTGTACCTTTGGGAGTGATTACATCTATCTTGTCCCATTGAACACTGGAAGAATTTAACTTTCTTTTCACTTGTACAAGGGCTTGTAGCTAAGAGTTTGCCTTAAATCTTAGAGAAGACTTTAAACTTGGGCTTTTCGGCAGCCCAAGTTGAAGTCATCAGCAAGAAGTCATTAGCATAGAGGCGTTGTCTTTGTGAATGGATTAATGCCAGTATCATGAGGATGACTCCCTCCACTCTAATGGGGTTAATTATCACAGGAGTGGGCTCATTCAGTCCTTTTCTATCTCACACAGTGTGTTCCTTCTCACCACATGGTATCTTCCACCATGTTAGCACACAGCAAGACCATCCTTGGCAAGTGAAGCCTTTGTCTTGGACTTCCCAGCCTCCAGAACTGTGTGACCCTTTATCAAATGTTTATCACTTGTCCACACAGGAGTATTCAATTATACCACCAGAAAATGGACTTAGACAAGGACACAGTAGTAACAAAAATCCCACCTGCAGGGAGCAAGCATTTTAATAGAGAAAGGATAGTGATTAATAAACAAATAAGTGCAAAATATGTGAAGTGCTGATAAGTGCTATAGGGAAAATCAAGCACACAATAGGGTTACTGTAAAAGATTTTATGTTTCTTCTATTAAATAGGGAGTAGTCCAGCAAGGCCTCCCAGAGCTGGTTTAATAACTGAAGCAAGAGGATTTCAGGTCAAGAATTAACAAGGCAAGGTCACAGGGGAAGCCCAACGAGGCACTGTGGTGAAAGCAGATTTGGGGAAGGAGAGAGGAAACAGACCTGAAATAAGGGAAGCAAGGTCAGCTGGTTCATCACTCAACTGCTCCTCAGGGAAGAGGGAAGCCATTGAGGGTTTTAAAGGGTTAGACAGGACAGAACTCAGACGTTACCATCATCACCCTGAGGGCTTGTGAAACAGCTACAGAAGGACAAGGGCAGAAGCAGAAGGAGGTGATAGCAATAACCCAGGTGAAAGTGACAAACAGGGCCTTGGACTGGAGGGGTAAGCGAGGGCTGTTTGGAAATGCGATTGGATTGATTATACCTTAAAGATAGAGTTTTTAAAAAATTACAGACAGATTGGATATGGTGTGTGCAAAAGAATCTTCAAGTCAGATCTTGTCTCAATTTTTCTAAAGTTTTTATATCAAATGTGTTATGTACTGGTACAAATCCTCAACATTGAATGTGATTAAAATGTATATATAAGGGCCAGAGGGTTAGCTCAGTGGTTCCAGTGTCTGCCTCACAAGCACAAGGTCCTGAGTTCGATCCCAGTAACCACATACAATGCTGGGTGTGGAGACTCACGCCCACCAGCCATCAATACCACATACCACAGTGCCAGGCGTGGTGGCTCACGCCTGTCATCCCAGCACTTGGGAGGCAGACGCAGGAGGACTGCTGAGTTCGAGGTTTGCCTGGGCTACATAGTGAGCTGAGGGCCAGCCTGAACTACAAAGTGAGACCCTGTCTTAAAAAAAAAAATGTATATATAAAACATTCCAATAAAATCAATTTAAAAAATTGTTTATAAAGTCTGTATATGTAGCTCAATGCAAAGGTGCTAGCTTCAAGTACAATTCCCAACAGGGAAGGAGAGAAAGAATAAGGGACAGCATGCAGATGAGGTGGGGAGAAGGAGAGAAAGGAAGAGAATGAGAAAGAAGAAAGGAAAGGAACAGTAAGAAAAGAAAAAATAAATAAGCCCCAGCTGTTCTGAAATACATACTGGTATGTGACAAGTATGTGAGGGAAACTTTAGCTTTGGTGGAGCAATCTGGGCTGGAGATATAAACTGAACATCACTGAGCACACGAATGTCATTTAGAGCTAGAAGACTAGGAAGAAACACCTCAGAAGACAAGAAGAGCAACCAGGAGCAGGAGGAAAACTAGGGATGTGCCTGTCCTGGAAGCACATGAAGAAAATGTTCTAACAATCAGGGAGACGGTCACTGAGTCAAATGTTTCTGGCAAGACAAAGAGAAGGGGTTTCGTCTTGTTGGTGGCCAACCCCGACCCCCACCCCATGGGTGTAGTGTCGCCTGACAACAGTAGGCACCACTAATATATTTAATATATGTTAATATATTTAATTTTTAAAATTTTTTGTGAGTTCATGTGTGCAGTACATAATGATTGCGTTCATCATGGGTAGGTGATCCACACACATAGGCATCTTGGTTCTTTTTACTTCCCCTCTCCCCCAGCTCCATCTCTTGGTCTCCTAAGTATATGACCAGGATAGGCATCAACACAACAATATACTGCCCTAGAGAGATGTCTTACAGAAGAAAAGACTGAATAATTTCACAGCCTGTGTCATGCCAATTTTTTTTTTTTGAGACAGGGTCTCGCTTTGTAGTTCAAGCTGGCCCTGAGTTCACTAAGTAGCCCAGGCAAGCCTCAAACTCATAGCAATCCTCCTGCCTCTGCCTCCTGAGTGCTGGGATTACAGGTGTGAGCCATCACGCCTGGCTGCCAATATTTTAAAGTATGTTTGTGTGTGTGTGTCCATACACAGTTGCTTATTGAAAATTCTGAATAGTGATGGTAGAGAACTCTTCCCTCCTTCCAGGCTGGGGTGTGCTTCCCTGACTTAGAGATGGACAGCAGGGCCATGTGACTTAACCTATACAGTAGAGGAGACCTGCCATGTGTGAACCGTGAAAATATTTTCAGTGTGATACTGCGGCTTGCTTCAGTCTCTCACTCCCCTTAACTGTGAGCAGAGGGAGCCCCAGGACAGGGCTTCCCTTTAGGCTGGCCCAGAATGAGATGATATATGGAACAGATCTCAAAATTTGGACCTCATCTACAAAGAGCACCCTTGCATATGAGAAAAACATGAATGTTTGCTATTCTAAGCCACCATGATTATATGTCATTTGTTTATAAAATAAGCTTGAGGAAATACAGTGGCTGATACTAGATGACTTTCTATACTGAACTGATATGTAGTTTTTACTTTTTAACAATGCCTTTCATGGATTTCTGCAGTCAAAAAATATAGATTGCCTATATTATCAGGAAAAGTACTAAGGAGAGAAAAACAGAAAAAAGTAAAGTTTTCCTGATTATAAAGTAAGACATGATCACAGAAAAAATAAACAATACAAAATAAGTGTAAAAAGAAAAAGAAAGTAACCCATAATCCCACTAGCCATATATAAAATCTCAATCTTAAAATATGAATTTCTAAAAACTTTTTCCTGATTTTATAGTTGAGTTTATACTGAGATCTAGAGTTTGGTATTTTCCCTTTCTTGAAATGTGCACATTTTCCTATGTTAACAAACTGTGTGTGCCTTTTTTAATATCTGTGTTTTACAGGTGTACCACACTTAGCTCTCCTTTGCTGAATATTTAGTATTTTAGTAACTTGTAATTAAATATAACTGCAATGGCCATCTTTGTACATGAATTTTCATCTCTATATTAAGAATTATTTCAAGAATGGGAAACATTTTAAGGCCTAGTATAAATTATCAAATCCTTGATGAGTAAAAATTTGACCCCAAAACCTAAAAAGAATATAACCAACCACAAATATAAGCGCAAGTAATTAAACTGAGACAGCACTAGTGGACCCACGCCACCTCACAGAATAAGGCTTTTTTACCTGATGAGGTTGACAGTAAGCTGCTACCATAGGTCCTTGTTAAAAAATTAACAGGAAAAATGAGATGTTTTAGGAAGATTTGTCAGCCAGCCAGATCCACCGCGGACCAAAAGACACATAGACTAGAGGCAGAAAGTCAGCAGGCAAGTGACCAGAGAGGCTCTGACACAAAGCACTGAGGGTCTGGATTAAGAGAAAGACCGTGGGAAGAGTATAAGGACCTTTGGGGTCCAGCAGTGTACAAAATAAATGAGCTGTGCCAGCAGATCTTTACAGGTTAAAATCAGCACATTCATTAAGTACAGTTTCTCTTTCTGCTTTTTCAGTTACCCCTCATCAACTGCTTTCCTAGAATAGTAAGTTAGAAATTTTCATAAGCAATTCACAAGTTGTAAAGTGCACATCATTCTGTATACTGGGATGAAATTTCTGTCCTTCCCTGTTCTGTCTAGATTGTAAATCACCCTTTTGTCAGTGTGTCCATCTTGTATATTCTACCTGCCCGTGGTCGCTTGAGTTACCAGTTCTATCATGGAGGTATCATAGTGCTTGTGTTCAAGTTTCCCTTACTTTACTTAACAATGGCCCCAAAAGGCAAGAGTAGTAATGGCTGGCAATAAAGACATCAAAGAGAATCGAGAAAGTGCTTCCTTTGTGTGGAAATGTAAAAGATACTTTGAAAGCAAGAGAGACCACATTCACATAACTCTCATTACAGTATGTTGTTATAATTGTTTTATTTTTAGTGACTATTGTTAATCTCTTATTTAGCCACTTTTACAAATTAAACTTTATCATAGGTGTGCCTGTGTAGGGAAAAATGTAGTATATACAAAGTCTTTCCTATGTAAGGCTTCAGGCATTCATGGCGGTCCTTGAAATGGATTCCCCACAGATAACAGGGACTCCGATAGGCTTCCCTCTGGCTTGACTCCAACAGAGGGAAGCTTTTGGTTAGTTTGCTACCTACTCATTGATTCCTTCAATAAAAAGAGGGACTAGAATTGTCCCCCCGTTTAACATTTTGATCAGTCCAAAACCTAACTAGGAACTTTTCTAATTATCTGCAGCACAACCTGTTTGTTGTGCTAACAACATAGGAAGCAACAGTGATCTGTAAACCCTGAAAGCCCATCAGAAATCACCATGTGAGAATAACATAGTGAAGATCATTCATGTCCAGAGTCATCTCATCCTCTGCTTGAATCTCAGACCTGCTGTTTCCTTTCTCTTTTTTAAAGTATAATTTCCATCTGTACTGAAGGTTTGGGAATTCTAGTTTTGAAAGAACACAACAAAAGAAATTAGTTCTTCAACAAAAATGAAAAGACTGGAAAAACTTTATATTTTTAATAAAACTTATATTATATGAAATTCTAATTTCATTCATATGCAGTTTTTTTTCCCATGGAACATAAAAGAAAAGACACAAGAAGAATGAATAATAACAGCTTGGGAGAACAGCCCTGGGCTTCAATGTTTAACGTATGAATGGGAGAGGATGAAGCCACCACCATTTTTCTTGAAATATATTCTGAATCCACAGATGTTATACAACATCATTTGAATTAGTAGAATAATTTTTCCAAAATGCTTGTCTGTACAAGTCCTTAGAACTGCAACATATTAACCAAATACATACCATGTGAAACTTCACTTGTAAGGATGTATTTTTTAATGGAATTTTTTATTGGTACATTTTATATATACATCAAGACCACATTCAACATTGAGAATTTGTACCAGTACATGACACAACTTAATTCTTGTTTTTTCCCATTCCCCCACTCATCCTACAACCCTGAACCCCCTTTGTACCTATGCTTTGTTTCCTTTTTTTAACATATTTTTTCTTTCCCCTTGTTACTTACCCCTACCCATTTTCCTTTGAATATTTTTTATTTCACAATATCTACCATACATTCTAGAACTTATTTATATCTTCAGATTCTCATACCAGAGAAAAGATATGGTATTTATACATCTATAACCTATTTATTTCACTTATGAGTATGTCCTCAATATATGTCCATTTGAGTATAAATGATTCAAACTGATTATTCTTTATGGTAATACTCCATTTTATTTTTTAAAAACCATGTTCTCTTTATCCAGTCATCAGTTGATGGGTATTTGTGTTGTTTCCAAGATTTAGCTATCAAAAACTGAGCTGCTACTGGCAAAGTTCAGACCTGAGGATCAGTGGAATAGATTAGAAGATCCAGAAATAAATCCAGCTACACTAAGCCACCTCATCTTTGACAAAGGAGCCAAATATCCTCAGTGGAGGAAAGATAGCCTCTTTAACAAAAGGTGCTGGAAAAACAGGACTTTAATGTGCTATAGACTAAAGCTAGACCTATCTTTGTCACCATGTACAAAACTAAAATCAAAGTGGATTAGAGACTTAAATGTAAAAACATAAACACTAAACCTGCTGCAAAAAAGGTTAGGTAAAACTCTTGGAGACATCGGCTTAAGGAAAGACTTTATGAACAAAACTTCTACAGCATGAGAACTAGCAGAAGAAATCAACAAATGGGGTCACGACCTATTAAAAACCTTCTGCACAGAAAAGGAGACCACCAGCAGAGTGAAAAACAACGAATAAATTGGGAAAGAATATTTACCAGTGGTCTCTCAGTCAAAGGCTTACTATCTAGAATATACAAAGAGCTTAAAAAAATCAGCTCCCCAAATTTAAAGACCCAATTCAAAAATGGGCGTCTGAAATGAACAGACACTTTTCAGAGGAAGAAGTAAAAGCAGCCAAGAAGCATATGAAGAAATGCTCAACATCGCTGGTCATTCGAGAGGTACAGATGAAAATAACACTGAGATTTTATCTTACTTCCACCAAGAATGGCTGCTATTTCAAAATTAGCCAGCAACAAATGCTGGCGAGGCTGTGGAGAAAAAGGAACCCTTCTCCACTGTTGGTGGGAATGTAGATTGGCACAACCTTTATGGAAATCATGTGGAGATTCCTAAAAAAACTAGGATTAGTTGGGTGTGATGGCTCACGCCTTGTAATCCCAGCACTCAGGAGGCAGAAGCAGGAGGGTTGCCGAGTTCAAGGTTTGCCTAGGCTACATAGTGAGCTCAGGGCCAGCCTGAACTACAAAGCAAAACCCTGACTAAAAAAAAAATTAGAATTAAACGTCCCATTTGACCCTGCTATTGCCCTGCTAGGAATGTACACAAAAGAATTAAAAGAATCATAGTGAAATATGTGCACCCATGTTCATTGCAGCTCAATTTGTGATAGCTCAGTCTTGGAAACCACCCAAATTCCCATCGGAAACTGGATAAGGAAGATATGGTTTTCCTATAAAATGAAGTATTACTCTACCTTAAAGAATGATAAGTCTGAGTCATTTATACTTCAATGGACATACTTTCAGGACATACTCATAAGTGAAATAATAGGTCACAGATGTGTAAATATAATATCTGTTCTCTGGTATGAAAAAAATGAAGATGTTACTGATCTAGAATGTATGATGGATACTGTGAAATAGAAAATATTCAAAGGAAATGTGGTGGAGGAGTAATGAGGGGTAAAGGAAAAATGTGATGGTAATAAAAAAAGGGAAACAAAGCTTATGTATTTAGAGGGTGAGGTGTTGTAGGTTGGTAAGGAAATGAGAAAAATGAGAATTAAACTGTGCCATATACTGGTATAAATTCACAATACTGATTGTGATCATAATGTTTTTATACAATGTACCAATAGAGATAAAAATTAATAAAACAACTGAGCTCCAATGAACATGGGTGCACATATGTCACTATGATTCTTTGAATTCTTTTGTGTATATTCCTAGCAGTGGAATAGTAGAATCAAATAGTACCCCTAATCCTTTTTTTTTTTTGAGGAATCTCCACACTGATCTCCATAGTGGTTGTACCAGTCTCCATTCTCACCAACAGTGGAGAAGGGTTCCTTCCTTCCCACAGCCTCACCAGCACTTATTGCTGGTTAATTTCACAATAGCAGCCATTCTTTGTGGAGTGAGATGAATTCTCAGTGTTTTCATCTGCACTTCTCGAACAACCAGTGATGTTGAGCATTTCTTCATATGCTTCTTGGCTGCTTTTACTTCTTCCCCTGGAAAGTATCTGTTCAGTTCAGATGTCAATTTTTGAATTGGGTCTTTAAATTTGGGGAGCTGATTTTTTAAGCTCTTTTTTTTTTTTTTTTGAGTCAGGGTCTTGCTTTGTAGTTCAGGCTGGCTCTGGGCTCACTATGTAGCCCAGGCAAGCCTGGAGCTCAGCAGTCCTCCTGTCTCTGCCTCCCGGGTGCTGGGATTACAGGTGTGAGCCACCCCACTGGCTTTGTGGTATGTGGTACTGATTGCTGGTGGGTGTGAGTCACCACACCCAAGATCGTATCACTGTATTTGGTTACCTGATCGAATTAGGGACCTTGTGCTTGCTAGGCAGGTGGTGGAACCACTGAACTAAAACTCTGGCCTTAAACTCTTTATAATTCTAGATAGTAACCCTTTGTCTGAGAAACAGGTGGTAAAGATTTTTTTCCCATATTGTTCGTTGTCTTTTAGTTCTGCTTATAGTTTCTTTTGCTACGCAGAAGCTTTTTAATAGGATATGATCCATTTGTTGATTTCTTCTGCTAGTTCTCATGCTACAGAGGTTTTGTTCATAAAGGCTGTCCCTAATCTAATGTCTCTAAGAGTTCTACCCAACCGGTTTTGCAGCAGATTTAGTGTTTCTGTTTTTTTAATTATTTATTTATTTATTTATTTTTTGGAGACAGGGTCTCACTTTGTTCAGGCTGGCCCTGAGCTCCCTATGTAGCCCAGGCAAGCCTCAAACTCAGCAGTCCTCCTGCCTCTGCCTCCCGAGTGCTGGGATGACAGGCGTGAGCCACTACGCCCGGCCTTGTGGTATGTGGTACAGATTGCAAACCCAGTTTTGTTATATATGGTTACTGGGGATGGAACCAGGGACTTTGCACTTGCTAGGCAGGAGCTGGAACCACTGAGCTAAATCTCTGGCCCTAGTGTTTCTGTTTTAATGTTTAGGTCTCTAATCCACTTTGATTTTGGTTTAATGCCCAGTGAAAGAGTTAGGTCTAGCTTTAGTCTTTGGCAGGTTAAAGTCGAGTTTTTCCAGCACCAGAGGCTATCTTTCCTCCACTGAGGATGTTTGGTTCCTTTGTCTAAGATGAGGTGGCTTAATGTATCTGGAGTTGTTTCTGGATCTTCTAATCTATTCCACTGCTCCTTGGGCCTGTTACTTTGTCAGTACCATGCAGTTTTTATCACAGTGGCACCAGGCTCCTTTGTTGCTAAGATTCACTGCATGACCTCTGCTGTACTGTACTTGCTTGGTCTGCCTCTGGCATGGTCCCAGTGGCCTGTAAGGATAAGTTGTAAGCTCTTCTTCAGGTGTTGCATGACTGGGATATGGCAGACTCACCTTTCCTTTCTTCCTGCCTTCCTTCATTCCTTCACACACACACACACACACACACACACACACACACACACACACCCCATACTCAGCACATGGAACCTTTTATACTGAGTTACATCCCCAACATGTTTTTATTTTTTATTTTGAGTCAGGGTCTCAGAAAGGCATTAAGTTGCCCAGGCTGGGCTCAAACTTGTAATGCTCCTGCATCGGTACCTGAGAATGCTTAGGATTACAGACTCTTTAATGCCTCAGAGGATATGGATCTGGAATGAGTAAAGATTTTTTAAATTATCTAATAAAAATCTTCGACACACTGATGGACAAATAGTCTCCATTTACCCATGTAAAAAAAAACTAACAGAAAAATGCTAAAATTAAAAGCACTGACTTCAAATCAAAGACAATCAGAACAGACCTTGGCTATGAACTGTTTTAACCCCCTTCCTGGACATATAAAGAGTTGCAATGGTAGCTCATTAAAGCATAGTTACAAAAACAAGATGTATCCTTACCTAAAAAATTTATCCTTAAATTTAAAACCAGCCTAAAATTTCTTTTATATCATTCCAAAACCTTTAAGTGTAAAAATATCTATCACACTATTTACACATTTCATATATTATAATACTTCAAACTTCAGCTCTAAAAGCAAAAGCATGAGTGTAATACAATGAGTATCACAGTCTAAGCTAAAAAAAACAGATATAAGTAAATATTTTTATAGCTAGCTCCAAGAGTAAATATTTGGTTCTCAAAAGTATCTTACTATTCCCCAAACACTAGTCATATAACAGACTTCTTAAAATAAAGCAAAACTATGTCCTGTGTTAGGAGACAACTTCACACCCAAACTAGTACCCATCTCTTCCAGGAAAAAAAAAGAGGCAAATTTTTTCCTTATCTGCCTAGCTAGCTAGGCACAGAAAGATATGGTTCAAAAGTTTACCAGGATTTTATTCCCAGCCACACCAAAAAATAACATCCTTTAGTGATGTCTCGGAAATTTAGAAGCAACAGTTGAATAAACGAAGGTATTTGTAGAAGAACATATGCTAAAGCCCTGGAATGAACCTCAAAGTCCGTCCTGAAAGTCAGGATCAACTATTGAGGCCTTTCCAAGCAAAATCAATTTGTGATTAAAATTTCACTAAGACCAGTTCTTATATTTTGACAAGGAGTAGAACACTTGACATATCTTTCCATGGCCAAGAACTTCTAGAAATAGCAGCTATGGGGTATGGCATGTGGTAGGTTGGCAGCAGCTTCACAGCAAACCTCTAGGGAACGTGGTGCAAAACCGAAAAGAGACTCCTAAAAGTAAGTTAGGGGTCAAGCATGTAATTTCTAGGGAATACCTTACTTTCCAGCCACACAGGCAGCTAAGAAATCCAAGAGTTCAAGTTTGACTCCATTCATTCTAGAATCAAACCCTCTCAGGACCCAACCCTAAAAATTTCTTTTTCCTTAAACTGAAGATGTGCTTTGACAGGCGAAGAAAAACAACAACAACAACAACAACCTATGTGTCCCAAAAGGCCAATCACAGTGAAGCAAGGAGTGCCACAGACCTCAGCACAGAAAGTCACTCCCAGGGTCCACAGCGTGGGCCATGGCCTTGACACCACCTCCACCCAGGTCCTTCCGCCCTCTCCTAGCACTGTTTCCATGTTAACCAACCGTGAGGCTATTTCTTTTGTTATTACATCCCTCTGTACAAGACTTGGTGAAATTCAGCACTTTCCAGAATAAGTATGAAAGACCCTACAGAGGGGAACATCAAAGCCACAAGTGTTCCTTCCCAAACAGTCCCAGGATCTAATCATTTGGGGAAATTCTGGGTCAAACAGAGATTTAAGATGTCTCCTTCACTGAAGGACTTTGAATGTGTTTATGTGCTTGTGTCTCATTTCTTAAATTCTCTTGGCCATGGACACTTTTCCCTGTGCCATACTTACAAGCATCTATCTCACTAAAGAGTACTAGTGACCATAAGTTTTCCTGAGTTTGGCAAGTTTCGAACTAGAGGCTAATTTGACATAGAACTTGACACAGCTTTCTCATCCACCAGATTTGGGGATCCTCCAGGCAAGCAGGGTGCCCCCTAGATAAGTTTCCCACAGCTCAGAAGTGAAAGACATGAACAGTTGAAGCTGCTACAGTAAGGGAGATAATGGATGTGATAGCATCATTGTCATAAAACATAAGGGATTATTATTTTCTCATCATTAAGTCAACCCCTTTCAGATATTCCTGTGCGCAATTAGGTACTTAATAAATACTTTTTAGGGCTGTAATGATTGAGTAAACTGAATGCATGCAATTTCAATCTTGCAGTTAAGTTTCTGAGACTCAGAGATGTGGGATGACATACGGCCCAAGTGGGGAGAGGTGGGGGCAAACAGAAGGTGCTGAAGTGAGCCAGGAAGTAAATGAGCCCGCAACGCAGCAGGACTGGTTGGACGGGTTGAGAATTGCCCCCACAAGGCCCAGAGATGACATCATGGGAATCCATATCAAGACCAACCTGGAGGTTACATGGCTGAGAACCCCCAAACCCCATCTAAAAAGGCAGACTGTGATTTACTCAGGACTAAACCAGCAGTGCCATGAATACATGGACAGAATATTCTGGAAGGACAGAGGAAAGCTGTGATGGTTCCTGTGGATCACTGCCTCATAAAAAGCTTTCCAGACTTCTATTGGCTCCACAAGGGGCAACAAAGCCTCACCAGTCCTAGTGTGGGACTTGACTGAGAGGGAAGAAGAATCCAGGGCCCAGATGGCAGGTTATGGCTCAGACTCCCCCAGAGAAGAAGTGAGAGAATACACAGGCAGATACTTCACCCTTATTTCCCACCACTGCCACCGATTTTAATTCAAGGTAGAAATTACAATAATTTCCAAGACAAGATCTTTTGAAAGATGGAAAATCTTTCGAAAGATCTTTTGAAAGATGGAAACTTCTAAGGAAGATAATAGTGAAAAGTCAGGAAACTAGGAGACTCGCCCTAGCCTTGCTTCATCTACTGCGGAAGGAAACTTCCAGAAATTTCTTTGTTCAGTCCTCTGGTGGCCACATCAGAGGAGCAAAGGAGATAATAAAGTGAAACTGCTTTAAAACTACAGTGCACCATGGCATGGGAAAGTCCTGTTGTAACTCCTTGCGCACAGACTTTCTAATGAGTCTTATTTTGATTGGCTGCAGCCACTATCTTAGGACCTGACAGAGCCCATTTTACTCTTTGGTTCCCCACAAATGCCAAAAGCAACCTTAGTTTAATCAGGAGACCTAAGTGCTCCCAACATCCTTAGCTCACAGACAACTGTCCAGGAGAACCCCCAAGGCCTTCTCCTATTCTCTCTGTAACCACTTGTATTTTCTTAGTTATATTTTTACTTTCTGAATGTGTCCAATTTTATTTTCAATGATTGACCCAGATTTTAGATTTTAATAGCCTAAATATCAAATTTTGTTGGCTCAGCTGCCGTAGTTAAATTGCTTTCACTCTTTTACTCTTAATTAATGGATACCATTCCACAATGAAGGATTCTGTTTAATCTCTTTTTTTTTAATGTGAGATTTAAATTATTCTGTTTGCATAGGGCCCAAGAGAGGCTTTTCTGGGAGGTTGGTTGAAAAAAATGGTATAAGTTATTTTTTCATGATAGAAAGATTCACCCTGACTGTAAAATCAATAGCTTCTCCACCTCGTAGTTATTTAGGAAACTGATTTTTAACCTAATCTCAGGATTTTTACACATATATTAAATTCCACTTTCATTAGCTTTGACCTAGCAGTAATTCTTCTTAGACATCCGTTTTTTTAAATTAAGCTTTTATAGTTTTTATTAAGTCTTTTAAAGACTTAAAAAATCAAAAGAAGGCCTAGTTTTCTTTCTCCCAACCCCGTCGCGCCACGGTCAAAAACCGAAGTTTGCCACACTGAATGGTAATTTATCCCAAGCTCAGTTCGGACAAACGGTTGGGAGAAATCTCCCACGAGAGCTGTCTTCCTAGCATTGTGACTCCAGATGTAACATCATCCTGAAAGTAACTCAAAGGCCAGAGAGGGCTTTGACATTAGGATCTACAAGATGATGGGGACATCAAACAGAGACCAGCCCCCGAACACACACTTCGGTCTGCACACTACAAAGATTTATTAGGTGAGCCCACTTTAGGCTAGCGCTGCATTCTTTAGCTGGTAATTATCTTGTTTTCCATCAGGAACAAGCTGCCTTAAAATGAGGGCCTGGAAAGGAACTGCTGCAGACCCTCAGGGAGAAGAGCTTGTCAACTGCCAAGTAATTTCAGGGGAGAATTCAGTTGCTCTGGAAACAGGTTTTGACAATGGCTCTGTGTGCCAAAGGGCTGAGCTTATGGAGGGCACTGGGTTTCTGCCCCTTGACTTATCCTTGGGGCTTTGCTCTCTAAACAGATGACTTCATTCTCATAACAATGGTGTTTTTCTTTTCTTTTCTTTTTTTTTCTGTGAAACCACCAGTACATACACATTATAAAGTAAATTCTCCCACTGACACCAGAGTGGAGGAACCACAAATCCTACTTAATAATAATAATAAATAAATAAAGAATGTGAGTGAAAAGATAATCTAAAAAAGGAAAAGAATTCTGATAACCATGGAAACTGAACACCCAATCAGCAACCAATTTATCAGCCCCAATACTGAGGAAGGGTGTGTGTGTGTGTAGAATTGTGCACAACTACCTTATCTTTGAGAACCCTCCTTCAGCCTCAGTTAGGCATTTTGAAGCACGAGTCCCAGTCACACTTAAGTCTTCTCTTTCCTTAGCCCTCCAGAAAACCACCTGCACTGAAGGAGACAAGACCAACAGATAGTCCTCACCCAAAGGCTCACTAGTTTTATAATCCCAGGTGCCTATCTCCCAACAGGTACAAGAGAGGAATGAGGATCTAGGCAAAGAAGTGTCTTTGGATATCACTATTGTCCCTTTAAAGCAAACAGTGAGGGATGAAAGAGCCACCCTTTCCCCAGGGGCACTCAGCCAGAGCACAGGAGTCCGAGCCAGGGCCGCAAAGATGCATGCAAGGTGTAGAGAAGATGAATTTGCACATAGCTCTCGGTGCTATCATTCTTAGCCCCAAAACTTTGGACACTTTATATCAGAGGTCCTCAAGGTTTTTCTGTAAAAGTCCAAGCAGTAGAGATTTGGGCTTTGCAGTCACACAACCCCACTCCCTTTCTTCTCTTGCTTTTTCCTCAACCCTGCTACTCCTTTCCTTCCCCTGTGTCCTCCTCCTCCAGTTGTAAAAACCATTGTTAACTTGCAGCGTTGGCTCATGGACCAAAACTTGTTGACCCCTACTCTGCATTATGCCACACAAGTTCTGTATGATGTCTCCATAGAATGTAGGCCGCTGTTTAGTTCCAGTTTCAGCCCAGCTAAATGTGCTTTTGAGCCACTCCCGGCCAGTTAGACTCACACACTCAATCCACGAGGTCTGCCACGTGCTTCCATATCTGCAGATTCGAGCTGACTACATATTAGGCTCTACTCTCCTCAGTCTAAGACACTTAGAATTTATTCTCACCACATTTCATGGTCTCTGGGTTTCAGCTAATAGAAACTAAGTCATATAATTCTCTTGGTGCTTGCTTTTTCTTTCCAGCTGAGATTGGCACTCTTCCTCCTGTACCTGACAAGATCGGACTTTAGCTATAAGTCTAGAGTGATGAAGAAGGGTCCAGATGGAAACAAGGGGAAAAAAAGTTCCTCTCATATGGCAACAGCATCAGGTAAGATTAAAAGTTTTCAATCAAGAGAAAGACCATCCCAGACTTGAAAACAGAGGCTTGTTCTGCTAGCGAGGAAACTTCAGGGACATTTGGATTCAAAATTTGCAACATTTTCTGAGCTACCCTCTTCCAAGTCCTACTCCTTGACAATCAATTCATGAATTTACACATAAGAATTTGGTGAATCTATGATTCTACTTTAGATTATAATTCTGCAAGCCACCCAATTAAATTTGGGATTTGGCTCTCAGTCATATTTTTTCCACATTCCAAAGGCTATAATGGTCTTTTATAAGGCAACCATTGAAGTCTTTTGTTCTGTGCTTGGCTTCTAAACTGATTATCAAAACCCTGAATTCGTCATTTTCTTTTCATTATTCCTCCAGTGAAGATCAAAATAAAACACCCCATGCCAGTCTTAGTAGCCACTGTCTTTATATAACATCCACAGTGAGCACTTAGTTCACTCCAAGAAATTTATCAGAAATTTTATGGGTATTTTTCCCAACTCATGTTCCTTTAGAAAGGAACTCAGTGCTATTCAAGGCTAAGGTCATAACCAAATCAGTCTATGAATCGTATATGTTTAATATGGCTATCTCTATTTGAAAAGACTTTATTAGAAAGGGAAGGCAGGAAAGAGACAGGAAGGGGAAAAGGGAGTGGGGGAGAATTATATCAGCTATTTAAATGGTAATGATTTAATATAGGAAATGATGCTCACAAGTATTAGAGAAATGAAAGAACAAAAGTACTAAAATACTGTAGCGGTAACTACAGGAAGGTCACTTAGAAATGATAACTATAGGAAGAATTTATACCCTTAGCATAGGTAAGGAAGAGAGAAGAGGTCAGGATTTAGAAGCTCAGAAAAGGGACACCCACTAAGGGAGGGCTTAGTCTAAGGAAATGGCACTTCCCAGCTGCTAGCAGAATCTCAGGGTCTCAAAGAAGTAACACAATGAGCTGTCCAGATTGCTAAAAAAAAAAAAAGGGTCAACCCCTGGTAACACCAAGATCTTGGATGGGAAAGAATAAGCTAGTTGTGGCAAACTGAAAAGAAGACAAAGACAAATCAATAGGAATGTTCCTCAAACAACTAAAACTAGAGGCTGTTTAACTCAGTTATTCCCCTTCTTGGTACCTTCCCAAAAGAGTGAAAAGCATCATTCCACAGTGATAGATGCACTTCCATGTTTCTAGCAGCACAATTTGTAATAACTAAATCTCAGAAACAGCCCAGATGCTCATCAATGAATGAATGGATTAAAAAATGTGTTTTTATATGAAATGGAGTACTACACAGCCATGAAGAAAGATAAGGTCGAGACTTTTTTAGTAAATTTATGTATCTTAAGAACATAATTTTAAGTGAGATAAATTGAACACATATTTAAATGTCACATTCTCTTGTGTGAGAAACCAAAGGTTACATGAGGACCACAATGGATAATAGATATAGGAAGAAAATATTCAATAGGAAGGGGAATGAGAAAGGAGGAGAGGAAAGGAGAGGGAAGGAATAGGCATAAGAAAAATAAAAAAGAATGGAAGAAAAACAACAAAATTTTGTAAAGGAAGAAAGCAAGAAGAATTAAAGGAATGGAAAAAAGAAATTAAAATATATTATGTACAGGTACAAATTCCCTATGATGAATGTGATCATTATGCAGGTCAAAAGTGTACCAATAAAATTAATTTTAAAAAATAAAATAAAATAGGCCTAACCTCTCTGCCTTTCAACAGTCCATAACAGTAATGGTGAACCTATTAGACACAAGCTAGCTGCTCAAATGATGACCTAGAACCCACTTATTCATCACAAAGTGCCAGTACTGCAATTAAACCTGAATATCCAGTGCTCGGTTGCTGGGGGATGACTTGTTCTCGAGCTGACCGATAGGGAACTACATGCCCGCTGTGGCACTCAGGCCATAGATTTGCCATCACTGGTCTATACGCACATGCATAATGTTTTACAATATATTCTTCTGTCCACCTGGATCCAAGCCTCAGACAGGAAAAGCACACTTACAAAGTTCAAAGTCAGCTAGCTACTCCACACAACATCTATGAATGACCACAATTTAACCTGAACTTTCTCACCTCAGTTCTTTGTTTTGGCAGATAGACTTAAATATAGTGGCAAATCCTTTTTCTCAAAATGCATTTCCCAGCCAAGGATTTAGCTCAGTAGCTTGAAAGTACAAGGTCCTGAGTTCGATCCCCAGTACCAGAAAAAAAAAAGAAAAGAAAAGAAAAGTTCATATCCCAAAATATACGCTAAATTGAGTACACAGATGAACATAACAAAAAAGTTAAAATGAGACCAGAGAGGAGCCTAGTGTGTAATACAACTTGTAGAATATCTTGAAGTAACCAAGAAGCAACTATCTTACAATCTATAATATAATGATAGCAGTAGAGGTAAACATGTATTGAGTTAAAGCATTATTTACTAGGCACAAAGTTATGTGTATCTATCAATTTATTAGAGTCTCCTACTATAGGTAGTAGGAATTATAAATTTTATTTGTACCAGAGATGAAGGAGTGAGAAACTGGCCAGTACTACTTTTACCTACAAGTTAAAACATTATATAAACTCTAAATCCAATATACACATCTAGAGTAGATAAACACACACATCTGAGTGTGAGAGAGAGCTCTGAGCCCTACCCAGCTAAAGTCCCTGGTACCTTGACAAATGACGGACAGCACAGCAGGAATCAGACAGACACAGCAAGAGCCTTTAGACATTTGTTTGGTCCGTTTCCATGGAAAATAGCAATGCACTTGCTCTGGATTCATATTCTAGAACTTTCAGAGCTGGAGACAGTGCTAATCTATCTGTGAGGCCACCATGTTTACAATTTCTCAAAAGCCAGTTCATACATCAGGCTACCTACCGGAATACGGTCAGCACATTTATGCCAACTGATCCGTTGGCCTGTACGACGGCCTTTTCTGCGTCGTAGCTTCCGATCAGGAGAACCTCAAACCACAGGGAGAGCCAAGGGAGCAGGAAGAGAGTTTTCTTTGTAGGTCACACTCCTGACTCTGCAAAAAAGTGTGTGACATACTTCCGTGCAGCAGGACCCGCAGCTCAGAGCAGCTCAGTCTCTCCTGACCTGCCGTGTCTCTTCCAACCGCTTTGAACTTACCTTCTGCAGACAAAACCAGAGTGAGTGAAAAAAATGAAGAATTCTATAACACACATTCAGAAGGACTATGGCCACATTTCCTCCCAAATTGTTTTTAACCCCCTCCAATCGGCAAATGACATCAAATTAACTCAAAAAGTATAGTTTCTTTTGAAAATCCTTAATTTCTCAGTATTGAGCTAATAGGGTTTTATTTCATTATCATCAGATAAAACTATGTATATGTCTAACATTCTATTTTGCCTTAAAAATCCTCACAATTTCTATTCCAAATATGATAGAGAAACAGGTACTAGACTCTCCTTCCCATTATAGACTACTTTCTGCAAAGGACAAACTATATATATATATATTTTTTTTTTTTTTTGAGACAGAGTCTCACTTTGTAGTTCAGGCTGGCCCTGAGCTCACTGTGTAGCCCAGGCAAGCCTCAAACTCAGCAATCTTCCTGTCTCTGCCTCCCAAGTGCTGGGATTACAGGCATGAGCCACCACGCCCGGCCAACCTATATTTTTTAAAGAAACTGTTTCAAGGGCTGGAGATTTAGCTCAGTGGTTCCAGTGCCTGACTCTCAAGTGCAAAGCTCTGAGTTCGATCCTGGTAACCACATACAATGCTGGGCGCGGTGACTCACGCCCACCAGCAATCAACACCACATACCACATACCACAGTGTCAGGTGTGGTGGCTCACGCCTGTAATCCCAGCACTCGGGAGGCAGAGACAGGAGGATTGCTGAGTTCGCGGCGGCTTGCCTGGGCACCATGGTGAGCTCAGGGCCAGCCTGAACTACAAAGCGAGACCCTGTCTCAAAAAGCAAAAAAAAAAAAGAAAGAAACTTTCAAACATGGGCTTCAGACTGCACAAGATTTGACCCCTAGAGAAATGAAATGTACGTGAGAAACTCTACAAATGCCCCAACTTTCTACCTGGAGACTTGAGCATGTGAAACTGGTACTTTGCAGCTATACTGGTCAAGGTGAGGGAGGAAATGAAAAAGCAAAATTTGAAAAATTAATCAATGAGATGTGAGGAGAAGGAGAGATAGGTAAGATAGGAGGTTCTATTGAGGAGTCAAAGGAAATTAGTAGTGACAGAGAGCAGCCACTGAAAAGACTAAATACAACTGGAGACAAAAGAAAGAGAAAAAAACCTGGAAGGGAAAAGGAAATTGAGTCAATGAAAAATTCCTGTGTTATTAAAGGAGTGGGTTTTCTTTCTAAGATCTTCAGTCTTGAAATGCAGCCAGTCCAGATTTTCTACCTAATTTTAGGAGTTACGAGCTTCTGAGGTGTGTTCCTTGCACTAGGAGTCCCTTTGTTCACTGCCTCCAGGTTGTGGACACGCCCCAGAGCGGGCAGCTGAGGTCACTGTGCTCAGTCACAGCACCTGCTAGCTCCTCTCCCTCCCCAGTCAGTCCTTGCCTCCGAGCCTGTCTGCCGTGCTCCCCTGGGGCCGCGGCCTCCCCCTCCCCTTTCCCCCGCTGGAGTCTGTCCCCTCGCTCCTCTGGTCCAGGCCTCTTCACTCTTGTCCAGGCTGCCGCTCACTCCTCCAGGAAGGGTCTCCTTGCTCGCTGGTTTGGGACAGGGACACCGCCCCTCCAGTGCCAGGCTTCGCTTCCACCGAAGGGTCAGGATATACATTACATAAGACACAGCACTAGACCAGGAGCCGGCCCAAACAAGACTTCGAAAGTAATTCGAGCTCAGAATCCATCACTCTTGTCACACTGGTCTGCTGACAAGACAGGCTGAGCTCCTGGGTGGCCTACCCACTGGTACGCCCTATCACAGGAAGACGGTGGGCACGCTGCCTTCCCCCTGAAAAACACCCACCCATCCATTTCTTCTAGGCAGCAAGCATGAAATAAGTGACAGCAAACCAAAAATGTAGCCACAAAGGAAGGCAAACACACACACACACACACACACTCACACTCACTGACCTTTCTCACTAGTCAGGGAAAGGGCACACTTAAAAACTAAGTGTGTGCCTGTGTTTTGTTTAAAGTGGGTGTTTATTTTCCAGTTTCCATAGGAAATAATGGAGCTAACATTATCTTCCCAAAGTAAACACTGCTATGCAAAACTCCCTAAAACCGATCGAAGGCCAAGATTCTTGCTACAGCCTTCTTTTCCCTGATGCCTCCAAAGTCTCACATTGTGGTTCAAAGCCGAGCATGACTAACAGAGGCACCGCCTCACTGCTTCCCCCGGCCCTTCCGAGGGCTGAACTGTGTCTTGCCAAATCCTACTACTTGAGATGAGCGGTAAAATCCAAGGCGAAACCAGAAATGTGAGGAAGCCTGGAGGTTTGGCCTGTCAGTTCCTCTTGGCTATAGACCCTTAATTCAGACCCTTGTTGGCTCTTTCCTGGAATTGTGCGAGCCAGGACGGCTAGAGCTGGGTTTCGATGTATTTCCGTGGAGCCCGGTAAGTTTTGTATTGCTGTGATTTTAATAGTATTTTTCCATATCTTCCTGTTGGTTTTATTCGCTTGCCTCAATACAGGACTATTAAGAATCTACTATGAAGAATCCAGCCCTTGTTCCTTCATCTATACTACCATAACTTTTTAACACGATCTCCCTGGTTTTAAAAGAGCCAAATATTTCAAATGTCAATGTAATGATTGCTAGGTATTTTTTTATCACCAAGAAACATTTTCTAAGTATAGTCCTTCATAGAAATAAAGTAAACTCCTGACATTTTGAGGGGAAAGGTCCAGAGACCTTTCCCAACCCCAAAATCTCAGACACAGGAATGTTTATACAGGTCGCTGGCCCTGAGTCAAACGGCCTGCATTTCCTTTGTATGTCATCACTCTAACCACATTTTGACCTGGATAAATTCATATAAATGAAGAAAACATGACCAACTCCAGACTCAGAAAAAGATTAAATTTTGTAAGATAGTATGAAAGGGGACCTGAAAGGATTCAAAGCTTTCTTCTCCTAACAGGAATTAAGCTCAGATATATTTAAGATCATTTGTTGAAATCATTAATCTGATTACAGAAAAGTTACCAAGAATTCTTTTGTTTAAAGTCTGTTAAAATAAGTGTTCTTGCCATTATATAGAATGTATGTTTTGTTTTTGTTTTTTGCAAGGTAGTCACTGAAGATGAATTCTAGCCCTACTACAGATCTTCAAACTTTATATGTCACTAGAACATGTACACCAAGACACTATACATATCGCCAAAAAAATAAATTTGCAAAGATTGTCAAGCAAACTAAAAAGAGCACACAAAAATGATAGGAAAAATTATACTTACTCACAAAGTTTAAGAAAGGCTAAACAATGAAAGAAATATCCACCCACTCAATGAAATCAAAGGCAAGCATTAAAATTATTAGCATGTAATTGCACTGTCACTGACCAAAGATCCCTGAGCTTTTTAAGGTTCATCAACCTTGCTGAGGTCCCTACTCAGGAAATAATGCTCTAGACAGCTAAGTACTCCTTGCTGGCTTGCAGATTCTATTTATTCATTAATTCAAAAGTCTTTGGCACACTGGTCCTGTAATGCTAATCTCATGATTTAGTTTAGTCAAGATGTAAAGCCTTAATAACAACTTCAGTGATTTACTTATGACCTTTGAGTTGTATTCCTGGCTCTACCACTACTTATGTGACTTTGAGAAATACAGTTTTTCTACCTATCCTTTACTTATTTATCACCAGAAGTGACAACATGAATCTTTGAGAGTTATTGAAAGAATAAGGTAAATTATATAAAATATATGGCACACAGGCCAGGCTTTATTGACATCTATTCTTATTTTTCTTATTACTTCAACAAAAAGCCACCTAGTAATCAATAATTCACAAACATACAAACCAAGTGTAACTTACAAACCTAAAAACATGTTATTTCTCCTCTGTAGATATATTTATGATTCATATTAGACATTATGAGGTTTCCTTTTCCCAGATACGATTTTTTAAATAAATTTAGTTTATTGATACATTTTAGCCATACATTTTGATCCCATTCATCACTGAGAATTTGTACCTGTACATGATATATCTTCATCTTTATTTTTTCCCATTCCCTTGTCTTCTCGTTAACCCCTCCCCCCACATACATGAGCTTTGTTTCTGTTTTTTCCTCTAAGATCTCTGGTGTGCTATATACTTCTCTAACTCTGAGCCCCAAGATTGCAGATGGATATGTCATGCCACTACAAAAAATGAAAAAGATATTCATCAAAACTAATTTCATGTAAGGCATTGCTTAAGGCATAAATATACTCTTTGACATTGGTATTCCCATCCCAAAGCTACACAAAGAGAGATTTAAAATGGTTAAGTAACTTGTCTTAAATCCTAAGTAAATGACAGGACCAGGATTCATATTTGGGCCTGTTCAACCCAAAAGACCATGCAGTTTCCACTATGTTCAGCTGCCAAATTGAGTTCCTCATCACGAGTCATGAACTATTGTTATAAGAAAATGAGGGGCTGGAGATTTAGCTCAGTGGTTCTGGTGCCTGTCTAGCAAGAGCAAGGTCCCTAGTTTGATCCCTGGTAACCACATACAACAGCACCGGGCATGGTGACTCACATCCACCAGCAGTCAGTACCACACACTACAGTGCCAGGCGTGGTGACTCACGCCTGTAATCCCAGCACTCAGGAGGCAGAGGCAGGAGGATTGCTGAGCTCAAGGCTTGCCTGGTCTCCATAGTGAGCTCAAAGCCAGCTGAACTATAAAGTGAGACCCTGTCTCAAAAAAACAAAACAAAACAAAAAAAGAAAGAAAGAAAATGAGACCTCTGTTTACTATCTGTAATGGCTAGATTTTAAATCAACCTAAAGGACATAAAACTTATTGCTTCTGAATCTTAAATAAAAGCCTACTTGAATTAAAACAATGGAAAATGCCTCAATAATAATATTTGAAAAATCTCCAAAATGTGAGATTTCAGTGGGTTTTGTTTAATGTAATGTCCCTATGCAAGAAGGGACAGATATCTGTGGGTGTAGGAGCAGTTTCGCCAGAATGTAATTCATGAATCGAAAGTTATGTGTTCCCTCTTCCTGGTCACCAACCATAGTTTCATCTGCCATAACTGCGCCTTTCTACAGTTTGTACAACCTTTGATCCCAACAAGATTACAAATCTGACTCAGCTTAATTTTAAATGGAAAAACAAATTAGTTTTACTCTTTCTACATATGAGTCATGTAGGCAAAGAAAAGTGTGCTTGGCCCTTCCTACCTAGTTCCATGATATTCTGACCATATACACTTCCCCAAAGAGTCACTACCCAAGCTGAACACCAGGTAGGTACCCCTCCTCATATGCCCCCATCACCAACCTTTCTGAGGCCAAGAACCAGTCTTAATGCAGCACTAAAAACAGTACCTGGCACATGTGGCCATTCAGCAAAATTTGTTTCCAAGAACAAAGGAATAAAACATGTCTGCTCAAAAGAAGAGAAGCAAAATCATTCTTCCCTGATTTCTTCACACCAAGCCTAGTCTTTCTTTTACCTGAGCCTACAGACTAGCACCTCCCAACTCACAGGCCAAATGCAGCCTCTGGTTTCCATGGATAAATTCTGATGCTGATATACTCTACAGGTCATGAGGAGATAAAACTGGATAAGGTACTTGGAAGCCTATGACTCACTTAAAGTGGAGCCTAAGAGATGTCTCCAATTTTCACCCTAGGCTACATATTAAGATCACCTGGGACATCTGCAAAATATTAAAGATCACAAGTCCCACTTCAGTTGGATCAGAGTCTCTGGGACATAGATGGTGCATGATTTGAAGGTCCTCCTAGCAATTTGAAGGTGCAGCCAAGATTGAAGATCATCAGACTGGAGGAGGCCAGAAGGGGACACACCAGCCCCGCACGAGAGAGAGGAAGCACCTTGCTGTCCTGGAAGGGGAGGATGAGAGGAGAAGCAAAAAGCCCGTTCTGGAGGGGCAGTTACAACCACTGAGCAAAATACCTTCGCAGCCCTGCATTCCTCCCTGCTGCCACCCTCCTGCCTCTTCCTCTAACTGGCCCTGAGCAGGCTGTGGCCTTCTCCTGGATGGAGCATTGGGAATGTGCCCGGGGTATCCTTTTCTTTTTAAGTAGAACCAGCCTCTGGGTCTTGTCCTACTCTCTCAGCTACTGTCTTTAAATGACTATACTGTCTCTAGCCTCCCATCTCCTCCTTAAAACTGGAGATGGCTGGGCCAGAGATTTAGCTCAGTGGTTCTGGCACTTGCCTTGCAAGAACAAGATCCTGAGTTTGATCCCCAGTAACCACAAACAACAATGCTGGGCATGGTGACTCATGCCCACCAGCGATCAGTACTACATACCTTAGTGCCAGGCATGGTCCCAGCACTCAGGAGGCAGAGACGGGAGGATTGCTGAGTTTGAGGCTGGCCTGGGCTACACAGTGAGCTGAGGGCCAGCCTGGACTACAAAGCAAGACCCCGTCTCAAAAAAAAAAAAAAAAAAAAAAAAAACAACACTGGAGATTGCAGTGACAAGAGCCAGGTGAGCACTGAGGGACTGCACCAAGTCCCCCAGGAACACTGTGCAGAAGATCTGCATTTCAGTAAGTCCTAGCAGCAAACAGGAAGAGGGAGCGGAAACGAGACCTCAGTGTCAGAGCTGCTTTTATCTTTTGGGTTGAGTCACTAATTTGTCACTCTGAAAACCAAAAACACCTCTTAGAAGATCTAAGAGGATATAGGAAATACACACACAAGGATGTCTATGTGCACCTTGGAGCCTCAGACCGCTGAATCTGCCTCTCAGCTGCAATGTCTGTGAACCCTTCAGATGTTGAAACCCTAACACTATAGAGTAGCTATATTTGGACACGGTCTCTAAGGAAGAAATTAAGGTTAAATATAGTCCTAAGGCTGAGGCTCTGCATGGCTGGGATTACTGTCCTCATAAGAGCACACACCGTGTAGCTCACTCACTCGCTCTCCCTCCTTAGCCCGGCCCCACCCCACCGTGGCCATTTGAGTATCCAGCAAGAACTGCCATTCGAGTAAATGAGCTGCCATTTGCAAGCCAGGAAGATGTTCCCCACCAAGACCGGACCCTGCCAGACCTTGACTTGTGACTTTTAGCCTTCAGAACTGTGAGAAGATAAACTTGTGCTGGTCAAGCTACCTAGCTTATTTTGTTAAAGAGCAGGAGAGGACTGACACCTCAGTTTGACAAAGCACAATACCTCATCTCAATTCCCTCATCAATAAAAGATATAAACCCTACCTTTAATAACCATGAAATGAGTCATGCATGGTTTAAAGGCTTTGCAAACAGTGAAGTGTTAAATAGACATTAAATCATTCATTAATCTCCACCTCTATGCGCTCCTACTTTAATTTTGTTCTAGCCAAGTACTTATCGCATTGTATTACATTGTTTGCAGCTGTCTCTCCTGTCATACTGTAAAATCTTGATGGCCAGGAGCCCGTTCTCATTCATCTCTGCTTTCCCAAGGCCAAGGCACACAGTCACTGACCAAGGGAGGACCACAGAACATTTCCAGGTGACTTTCCCATTCTCTGTGTCCATGAGCACCTCAGTCCATATTTCCATCACTTAGCACTGGCACTGAAGTGACTAGCCTTTGCATTTTTCTTCCCTAACGGAGTGAAGCTCCCAGAGGGAGAGATCACATGTTGTCCTTACTGTGTCCCTAGTGACTAGTTTAGGACCTGGTACCTAGTAAGAACTCAGTAAAAACTGATGAAAAGGAAGGAAATGATTCACTTCCTGAAGAATTTGCACTATTATATTTCAGTCTTCTCTGCTGCCCTGTATCCACTCTACCATCTGTAGTGGAACAAACTAAATGCTGCTTCTGCCACTGAGTCTTTTTTCTAAGGGACTCTAAAAGGTCCCAAGCTCATAAAGCTCTTTTATTCTATTGTAACCAGCAAAGTATCTGAATACACTATTTTATTGCACAAATCAATATCATTCCCCCAGAGAACCAGTACTAGTCATTTACACCAATAGCAGTTGCTATGCAACCACCCGCCTCAGCTTGGATGAAAGATCCAGGGATAAGGCAGTGATTTTTCCCACCTGAAAAGGACAATGATGTCTAAGAGGGAAAAAATGCACCATTATGCAGTTTTCTGACAAAAGGAAAGTTAACCACTTTAGAAAAAGATATTTTCTGATTACAAGCATATAGCTTCTGTATCAATAGATGTGCATATTTAGCGACTGGACCTCAAACACACACACATCCAAATGTTTATAAATTATATAAATTTACTTATAGTGTATCAAGAAATATGTACTTTTTAAAATACAATTGCTTTTCATTCCAAAGAAATTCCAAGAACAGTAAATGTTCTTTATCTCTTTTTTGGTATTGGCAGGGTAAGGGACACAAGGAACTGAACTCAGTACCTTAGGCATCAGAGGTGAAGGCTATTATTCTATTTTTTTTCCAGTCCTGGGTATTGAACCCAGGGCCTTTGCACTAAACTACATCCCCAGCTATTTCACTTTTCTTTTGCCTTCACTTTTCTTTTTTCCAGATAGGACTTTAACTTGTGATCTTCCTCCCTTAGACTCGAGGGTGCTGGTATTGCAAGCATATATCACCATACCCAGATCTATTTCTTTTTAAAGAAGTAAACTTTTAAAACAAATTTTTATCTTCCCAGAGCAAAAAAGAATGGGAAAATTTAAAGGAGAAGATAAACCCATATCTAGCAGCTTAGATAAAACCGTTAGCATTTGTTATACAGATTTTATATGTTTACATGTAAAACAAAAAAATGGGAATGTACTTTATACAGCTTGGATACCTTCTTTATTTACATTTCACAGCATACCATGGATGTCTTTCCAAGCCAACATATAATTTATATTATCATTTTTAAGGCTTCATAATATGCTAGTATTTATGTATATCTAATGTAATTATTTTCTTATTGTACCCATTTTTCATCATTACAGATAATATTATAAAGAACATTCCCATGCATATTTATTTGAAAAGTCACTTTATTATTTCACCAAGACTTAATTCCTAGAACAGATCAAAGATTATGCATTAGTTGAAGCTTATGAACATTTACAAGTTACAACAATAACAAAAACTAATGATGGACATTTGTCCAAAAAGCAGGATTTTAGGTAAAATCTTGACATACTATAAAATTGTTTAAAAAGAAACAAACCAAGAACCCTGAGGATACACTATGATAGAGTAATTTTCTTTGCTCACTTTGCTGTAACCATGAATTTATACCTTGTTATCTTCAGATGAATCAAGCTGTCTTTCTTTGCTGAGTTGCCACTTCCTATCTTTGCTGCCTTTTAGTATTGGCTACTGATGGCTCTACCTGGGCTCACAGCTAAATCTGAGAGCAGTGTTAGAAATTCCTTATAAGGTCTTGAATAGATTCACAGTTCATACCATACTTCATTTGGAGCAGATTATCAACTGCCTTCCAGACAATATGACCATTTCAGTCTAACTTCTTTCTTCATTATTGAAAGTACTTAAAAGGCTAGTTCCCGGGCTGGAGATTTAGATCAGTGGTTCCAGCACCTGCCTCGCAAGCGCAAGGTCCTGAGTTCGATCCCCAGTAACCACATACAATGCTGGGCTTGGTGACTCACGCCCACCAGCAATCAGTACCATATATTACAGTGCCGGGCATGGTGGCTCACGCCTGTCATCCCAGCACTCGGGAGGCAGAGACAGGAGGATTGCTGAGTTTGAAGCTTGCCTGGGCTACATAGTGAGCTGAGGGCCAGCCTGAACTACAAAGCGAGACCCTCTCTCAAAAAAAAAAAAAAAAAAAGCTAGTTCCCATTTGCAACCTTCTCACGCATCGAATACATGCCCTTTGACCACAGTAATCTTCCTAAACATGCAACTCTGTTACTGTGGTGTGTGTGTGGGTGTGTGGGTGTGTGTGTTGCTAAAGTTCAAACCCAGGGCTTTGCACTCTCACTTTACCACTAAGTTAAATCCCCAGCCCAATTCTGATCATTTTGTGTCCTGTTTAAAACATAAAGGCTTCCTAACCAATAAAATCCAAGTGCCTAAGAATGGCATTCACAGTCTTATCCATGCTAATGTCACACTTATACCATGCTATGTGAAACATAATTGATTGATAATCTCTACATTTGCTCATATTGGTCCTATTTCCCTGCCCGTCTTTTCACTCCCAAGCATATTTTTAACTTGCCCAAAAAACAATCCATTCTTCAATTTTTTTTTTTTTTGAGATAGGGTCTCGCTTTGTAGTTCAGGGTAGCTCTGAGCTCACTATGTAGCCCAGGCAAGCCTAGAACTCAGCAATCCTACTGTCTCTGCCTCCCAAGTGCTAGGATTACAGACGAGAGCCACCACGCCCGGCACTGTGGTATGTGGTGCTGATTGCTGGTTGATTGCTGGTGGGCGTGAGTCTCCACGCCCAGCATTGTATGTGGTTTCCAGGGATCGAACTCAGGACCTTGTACTTGCGAGGCAGGCCCTGGAACCACTGAGCTAACCCTCCAGCCCCATTCTTCAATTTTTTTATGTTAATCTCTTTTAAGAAGCTGCCTCTATTTCTACAAGTCAAAACAGACTCTCTCAGTCAGATATGGTGGTTCATTCCTCTGATCCCAACACTAGGAAGCAGAGGCAGGAAACTCACATGTTCAAGTTCAATTTGGGCAACTTAATGACTTAGCAAGCCCTTGTATCAAAAAAATTGAAAGGTCTTGGGATGTGGCTCAGCACAAAGGCCCTGGATTCAATTCCTGTAACTTCACTGCCCCTAACACCCCTCCAAGGAGCCAGAATGAAGAAATACCCAAAGCATCCATGAGCATGTTTGCTAATGGTGTCACTGCTCCATTGGACATGATTAGCAACAGTATACTGCATTAAAGCCATTCTCAAATGGCAAAAATCAATAATACCAAACAAAACACAATTGGACCCAACAGAGAATAACACTATCAGACTAGTTCTCACCTTTCTTTCTGACTTCTAGTAACACCCAATAGGGAGTGTCTAGCCAGATCGTAGGATCAGAATCCTCACTTCCAAGTACTTTCCCCAGCTATCCCTGTTCCTTCACCTCCCTCCATCCTCAGAGACTGAATATGCAAGAGAACAATGGCCACACCACATATTATATAAAAACAGAAGTGTGGTCCACAACCTGTAGCAACAAGCCCAGGAAGCTGTTATTACAGCAATCTTCCCAGTCTTCAAGTATGTCAGGTAGAATTTATTCAAGCAAAAAAAAAAGAGCAAAACCAAACATGATTCCCAATCAGGAAGCTCCCAGAACACCATCAGGTTCTGAGAACTCCAACAAAGTGGTCTGGCAGCATTTACAGGGAAAGCAGAGGCAAGGCAGAGAAAACAACTTAATTGGCTACAGCTTAGTCTATCAACTAATCAGTGAATTATAGCTTAATTAGTTAGTTGGCTACAAGGCCTCTTGCAACCAGCCAAACTCAGTTAATATGATTGCCATATTGATGTGTTGGGCCTGGTGGAGGTAAGTAGTTCAAATCCACGACCTCTTCAAAAGATTTTTAATACTAGTAAGTCAATCAGCTACCTATAGTTACCAGTCCAGGCTAAATAATAATCTCTCTATCAGTTAGTCCAAAATAACTGGTACTTGATTTCTAACAGCTTCCCTAATTTTTGTCCCAACTTCCGACTTAGGACCAACTAGAAAAGGCCAAACAAGCACCGCTAACTAATCGTAGGATGTCTGTTGTAGTTGTCCACCCAAAGCTGCCCACGCTAACAGCCTGCCATCAACCCTAAAGCATTCTCCTTTTCCCCTGTAAGGCTTTCCCATTCCTTGGCCGGCCCTGGAGTTTTCCTGACACCCGTGGTACAGCTCACTCCCCGTGACCAGTTCCTCCTTGTTCTCACTTGTGTGATCATCATCTACATCCACAATCCCAACTCAAGCCCTCGTGCTGAGAGGTGACTAGGGAAAGATTTCTAATAAGCACACTTTACAGTGGAAGATCACTGTGAACTTCAAAGGTTGATTTTATTTTTTTATTTTATTTATTTTTTATTTTATTTTATTTTTTATTTTATAAAAATATTTTATTTTTTAAAAATTTTATATTTTATATTTATTTTTTATTTTATTTATTTATTTTTTTAATTTGGAAGGTCAAAACCCATAAGACCAGGGTCTAAACCCATAAGACCAGGGTAACAACGCAGAAGATGGTAGAATAGAAACGCTTGAACTCCTGTCTGGGAAATCAGAGTCCCTGCCTGGTTCTGCCAACGTGCTTTATGCAGTAATTTCAGGCCTGAGATCTTAAGGTTTCAGTTACTGTTTCCTTATCTACAAAAGGGGAATGAACCCTACACTTGCTCATATGTTTAGTATAAAAACAAGACAGAAAACAACAGAAGACCATGCTTTGAAAGTTCCCTCATTGTGAAAATGCAAAATATTATCATGGACACAGACAGCCCCTTCTTTCAGCCCCTCTTGGTGCCTCTGACCTAGGAGAATCAAACAGGGATAATGAAGGAAGGAAAAAAAAAATTGGCTCGAGGTTCGCCAGCTGGACGAAGTGAGGAAGCCCGAGCTGCCCAGCCACCAGAGCGGGTTCCTGGTCATGTTATTCTCTGCTTTTAAACTCCCACACATACCCTGTTCACCGCCAAAATACATAAACTTCTTTGAATTGCACTCCTCCTCTTACAGGAGCAATTGACTGCAGTTGGATATGATTTTCCTTTGTTTGTTTTAATTTATAGATGACTAGGAATGCTGCCCTGCCTCCTTTTGTTTAAACAGTCACCACCAGTCACCATTCTCCCATCAGTGTTCCTCTTTTGGAGTCTTGGTGTTCTATGATTTTTTTTTCTTTTTTCTTTCTTTCTTTCTTTTTTTTTTTTTTTTTTTTTTTGCTAAGAATAGTTGTGGTTAGAGGCAGCTCCAAGCCCAGCCCCAGGCCCTAAGGCTCATTAAGTATAGTCCCTAACGCTCAGGCAAGAGCAGTAAATCAGTGGCTGCAGGAAGGCTAGGTGGAGCTGGAGGGCAACTGCAGAGTCTTGAGATGGCCCCCAGAATGAAGGCTTTGTGAGTCTCATTCCAGGGACAGCCAGATAAAGCAGCACCACTCACTCAATATGAGAAGAAAGATCCCAACACCCGTGATACAGCATTCATCTCTGCTGACACCGGTGATGGTGTGAACTTGGCTAGCAGGGTAAGGGGAGAACCAAATCCACCCGAAGTTTGCTCAGAAGATCAACTCAGCTTAAAATCCCAAGAGTGACTTCTTCCACACTTCCCTCCAAACTGTCATGGAGATTTTGACTGAACTACCCCCTGGAACAGCAAATTATACAGTAACACCTCAACCTTAAGTAGAACAATGGAACCACTTTCATTTTTTCATACTTTAGTATCAGTAGAGGATCATAGATCTAACATTGGTCTTTTCCAGCATTGTTAATGTATACACGCCCCAGATAAAAAGAACGTTGGAGTTTCAGAAAACTTGACTGGTTCCTTCTTATGAAGAGTCCCATTGCATCTAAACACACTAAATTTTCTGAAAAGTCTTGTGTTAAACATGTTCGTCCAAAATACAGCATTACCCAAACTTGCTTGACCATAGAACATTTTTTTGTTCTCATGTAACACCTAAAATATTCAACAAAAAGCATTGCACCCCAAAAGAAAAACCTGCACTTGACCATTTAGATTCTATTTGGTTTGAGGAGAAAAACAAATTGGCTTCCAAGGAAAATCTTCTCAATGCATGATTTCTCACCAGAGTAATGCTGACACTGACATGAACTCCAGTCCCTGGACAAGGGACAAGTGTCAGTTACTCTCTCCCGCTTGTCCCCACTCCCAGCTTCGGCCACCCTTCCCCTCTCTTCTGCCACATCTTCTCAGGAAGGCTAATCAAGAGTTCTGCGGAGCCACGTGGCGCACAGTTAAAATGGATACCAGCCCAAGAAATCTGTGAGGCAGATGATAATGTCAAATATACATTCAGCACATTTTTGTGTGGTTCTTAAATGGAAAGAAAGCTTTCTCTTCGTTCAGTCCTTCTGTTCATAATTTTTAACAAATGGGCTTCTTGGAATAAACAAATTTAGAGATGGAAGGAAAAGATGAAACTTAAGTTTTAATTACTAGAATATTGCAAAGAGAACGTGCAAGGAAATTTTCAAGACCCAACTGAAGAATGATCTTAAGTCTATTCATGGAAACTTATTCCCAGTGCATTGTTCATTGGAAAAGCAAGCTGCAAAATAGTATAAACATTTTTGTAAATACAGTAGACCTGGTGTTTGTAGAAAGAATAAATAAGCAAAAAGAAAACTATAAAAATTTAGCCAACTTGGTAGTAATTCATGCTAAGTGAAGAAATTTTTTCTTTTTTTTTTTTTTGCTTACCTAATTCTTCTCAAATAAAAATGATACCTTTAAATGAAAATGATGTTGTCTGCCAGTTGTGTTGTCTTGAAGAAATATCTGAGGATGGAGAAGAGGAGATAGAGTCCTCCACGGCAGTGGTCCCCACCCTTTTGGCACCATAGTTCTGTGGAAGGCATTTTTTAATGGACCAGGGCATGGAGTGAATGGTCATTCAGGCACATTACATTTATTGCGCACTTTATCTTTACTATTATCACACTAGATTTTCATAAGAGCATGCAACCTAAATCCCTCCAGTGTACAGTTCACAGTAAGATCCGCACTCCTATGAGAACCTAATGCTGCTCCTGATCTGAGAAGAGGACAGAGCTCTGGCTGTAATGCGAACAGTGGGGAAAGGCTCCTCAGATGAAGGGCCGCTCACCTCCTGCCGTGTGACCCTTCCTCGCGGGGCATGACTGGGAGCAGTCTGTGACCAGGAGTTAGGGATCCCTGCCTCACACCACTTCATGCAGGCTTTTGCACACACTGGGCAACAAGCACTTACCATAGACAAGATAAACCATAAGGGAACATGTCAAGATGCTATAAACGGAGCACCTCCTGTACATTCCCACAAGACAAGCCAATGAGTGAGGACATAACAGATGAGATCCCAGATGTCACCAATACCTGTACACACCAGCAACCACTAGCACAGACACACACACAGACACACACACACACACACACACACACACACACACTTATTCCTAGCTTGAAATCCAGCACTTTTTCGAATGCCCTTTTTTTTTTTTTGAGACAGGGTCTCGCTTTGTAGTTCAAGCTGGCCCTCAGCTCACCATGTAGCCCAGGCAAGCCTCGAACTCAGCAATTCTCCTGTCTCTGCCTCCCGAGTGCTGGGATTACAGGTGTGAGCCACCACACCCGGCGCTGTGGTATGTGGTATTGTTTGCTGATGGGCGTGAGTCAACACACCCAGTATTGTTGTATGTGGTTACTGGGGATCGAATCAGGGACCTTGCGCTTGCTAGGCAGGCGCTGGAACCATTGAGCTAAATCTCCAGCTCTGAATGTCCTTTTCTTAAACAGTCCATAGAATCTCCAGGGCTGTAACTTAGCTGGTGGATCTTTGGACTGACTCCCCAACGAGTCACACATGAAGCACAAGGCTGCCACGCTCTGCACCTGCCCTCCCTGCCTGGCCCCAGTGACTTCTTCATTCCCCACAGCGCACTGCCTCCTCAGGGCCAACTAGGCTCCTCAAAGTCCAGCTGCTCCACTTGTCAGCCACAGGCAGCCCCAATTCCTTCTCCCAAGGGCTCTGGCAGATTCCAGCTGCAGAGCCAGGGGCCTTCTGCTGCTGTCCCCTATACCACAGCACCTCTCTGCCCAGGGAAGGGTGGCCAGGCAGCAGGTGTGACTTGGGAGGGGCCTAGTGGGGGAAGAGCACGTGGGGAGCAAAGGACTGTCTGGGGTGGGCCACAGCCTCCACCAGAGCTTGGCACATGTGCCGGCCCTGCTGCTCAGCATGGCCCAACCTGGCAGAAGTCATCCTCACACCAACTCATTTTTCTTTCTCGTTTTCTTTTTTTCCCATCAGGACTTTGTCTGTCTGCTTCATTCTGGCTTCTGTTAGACCTCCCATGAAGCACCTCAGAAAGTTTACAAGTCCCAAACCAAACAGAGTTCACTTGTTCTCCCCAAAGGACTCTTAGCTTCCAAGCAAAGCAGAAACAATGATTAAATCTCATTCTCTGAATAGTCCACAACAATCGTGATAGGAAGAAGTGCTCCCTTTCCACAGCAGAACGGCAACTTCTACAGGAAGGTGGGGCTCATTCTAACCCAGTCTCAGCCCTGACAGGACCATGATGCCTCCCGTCACATGATAATTTGGGGGCGGGATTTCCTCTGGAGGCTGGAAGAACCTCTAGTAATCTTTAGTCCCATCCTTACCACCCACGTTACAGATGGGGAAGCAGGCTCAAGGTCGGTCCAGCCACACAGCGGGATTACCGAGGCTGGCTGGATTCTGTCTCCTGACTTCTAAGTCAGTTACAGGGCATATCAGACCTCCTAATGTTGAAAAATAAAAATAGGTAACCATGCACAGAATTAGAGATATTTAGCCAACTCAGACCCGAACTTTGCGTTAGTTTTTTTACCTTTTTTTTTTTTAACAAATGCCATTTCTTTAGCCTTTTAAACACATAAATTAAGACACAGAAAAGTAACTAATAATGTAGTTTGGTTTTAATGGAGCCAGAATTCCAACTGAACCCAGTTTGACCCTGTAGCCTGTATCTTTTCCATCACAGTACAAAACTGATTTCACAAAAATGAAGGAAGGTAGAATAGATGAAAGCTCCTATATTTAAACATGAAGTGGTGATTTATCAAATGAATTTACAAAGAAAATAAAACTGCTTAAGTGTGTTGAGTGGCCCTGAATCCTCATACTAAGCAACTGTTACAAATAAATCAGTGCTCTGATTTCTCAAAATTGCTGTAATCTCATGGTTCACATAGAAGAGTGATGGAGGAGCATTTCAGGGAAGAATACTTTTTTTTTTTTTGAGACAGGGTCTCACTTTGCAGTTCAGGTTGACCCTGAGCTCACTATATAGCCCAGGCAAGCCTCGAACTCAGGAATCCTCCTGCCTCTGCCTCCTGAGTGCTGGGATGACAGGCGTGAGCCACCACCCCGGCACTGTGGTATGTAGTACTGATTGCTGGTGGTCATGAGTCTCCACGCCCAGCATTGTATATGGTTTCCGGGGATCGAACTCAGGACCTTGAGCTTGCAAGGCAGGCGCTGGAACCACTGAGCTAATCCTCCGGCCCAAGAATACATTTTTCTAATCAAGCAACTTTGCATGGGGAAATAGTCTAATACCTGTATGTTGCAAGGAAATTGCAAATATCAAACAATTCCTAAAGAAAGACAAAATGCCCTTTAATCCATGAATAATTTCTTTTAGTTCCTGAAAACAACTAGAATGTGAAAAAGCACCTTTTTATTAAAATGTTATAAATTTCACATTTTTTTCCACAATGCATTGCTTCATACATACTCAGATTTTTTTTTTTTAAGACAAGGTCTCACTTTGTAGTTCAGGCTGGCCCTGAGCTCACTATGTAGCCCAGGCCAGCCTCGAACTCAGCAATCCTCCTGCCTCTGCCTCCCAAGTGCTGGGATGACAGGCGTGAGCCACCACACCCGGCCATACTCAGATTTTTTGACATGGCAGATATGGGCTAAACAAGACAGAGTTGGGGTTACCAATTCCTACAGCCAGAAAACACATGAATAGGTGTGTGAAGCCTTGTGTGTATAGAATGGGTAGGGGTTGTGAGTCTCTAACCCTGCATGAATAAATAGTTTGTTCATACAGCCTGAGTTGACTGAAATAAGTATTACTTGAGGTGGTGTGCATCTATGTTGCTGTGAATGTAAACAAAGTCAAAAACATTGTAGAATGGTAACCAGGCTGCTGCTTATTGTAAAAGGCAAGAGAGTCTTCCTCTCTTGGGGGTCCATCTCCAACCCAGGCCTCAGATTCAGTGAAATATACCCTTGAAGGACAGAGGGACAGAAGGGGAATATGAATCCCATCCCTGTCTTCCTCACTCCTACATCTTTGCCTTTCTATGTTCTTAGAGTATTTTCTAAACAGATTAGTGATAGATCTTAAATATACAGTCTTTAGAGAATACAGCACTAAAAACCACTACCACTCAGAGATAGCACAGTGAATATTGGTTGTAGTTTCTGATTTGAATAGTTTTAATTCTATTTTATTACTTAATGTATCTTAGATGTTTATCCAGACTTAAATATACTCCTTGAAATTATAGTATGATGTTCTAATAATAATATAATATATGCATTAAGCTGGACATGATGGCACACACCTGTAATCCCAGCACTCAGGAGGCTAAGGCACGAGGTTTGCTGAGTTCAAGGCCTACATAGTGAATTCTAGGCCAGCCTAAACTACATAGCAAGGTCCTGTTCCAAAACAAATCTGGATGAGTTAAATCACTTTCCAGTTGTTTAATATTCAGGTATTTCTGATGTTTTATTATAAATATAAAGATGTGGAAAAGGGTGAATTCTGAACAGAAATCAAAGTCTACTACAAAAGAAAAAAGGAGAATAAGGTACAACAGCCAGCAGCCATGACAATCATGAAATAATATGAATATCTAGAAAAATAAGCCTTCTGAAGGCTGAGGGTCTCTTTTGGGATCCAGAATTGGGGATCTGGTCCTCCCTAAATGATGGTTACACTGCTGATTCCATAAAACTTTCCCACTTTAAAACCTTTCCCCTATCTATTCTTCCAAGAATCCACCTCCTGGGAAATCCCACAAGCTCTCTCACAATCTTTGTATTTTTCTGTGACAGATTTTATTTAAAATATTTGCAGTGATTTTTCTAAATTGCAAAGGTCTGAGGGCACACGCCTCCATATAACAACACCCTCGTATTTGGAGGGCCCGTGACCACCCTCATTTAGATCTGCTGGTTACAACTTTGGGCATCCCCACAGCATCCTTCAGCCGTGATAATTTCCTAGCGTGACTCATAGAACTTAAGAAGTATTCTATTTATAATTGATTCTGTTTTGTTTTTGAGCTGCTGGGAATTGAACCCAGGGCTTTGCCACTGAGCTGGATCCCTGGCTTGCTCGCTCTTTCCCTTTCTTTCTTTCTTTCTTTCTTTCTTTCTTTCTTTCTTTCTTTCTTTCTTTCTTTCTTTCTTTCGTTCTTTCTCCTTTCAAAACATGCTAAATCTATAAATGTCCAGATTGAGCTTTAATTTATAACCCTTGTGCCTCAGCCTCCCAGAGTACTGGAATTATAGGGGTCCACCACCACACCCAGTTTATGTGCACTCCCAGTTTTATTATGGCAAAAGGAGTGCAATCAGCCAAAGGAAGAGGTGCATAGGGAGAAGTCTGGGGAATTTCCAGATGTGAGGCTTTTTTTTTTTTTTTTTTGCTTTTTGAGACAGGGTCTCGCTTTGTAGTTCAGGCTGGCCCTGAACTCACTACGGTGCCCAGGCAAGCCGCCGCGAACTCAGCAATCCTCCTGTCTCTGCCTCCCGAGTGCTGGGATGACAGGCGTGAGCCACCACGCCCAGCATTGTGGTATGCGGTGTTGATTGTTGGTGGGCGTGTCTCTACGCCCAGCATTATATATGGTTACCGGGGATCCGACTCAGGACCTTGCACTTGTGAGGCAGGCGCCGGAACCACTGAGCTAACCCTCCGGCCCCAGATGTGAGGCTTTTGTCATCCTCTGAGATGCATTACCCTCCTGCCATGACAATATCCAAAATGCACCACTAGTCAGGGGATTACATCCTCACTTCAGTGTCCAGAGTTTTTATTGTGGCTTTATTACATAAGCATGATTGACTGAGTCACTGTCCGTGTGATTCAGTATCTGACCCTTCCCTTAGTAAACTCCAGAGGTCAGGCTGATGTCCAAGTTGGGTTGAGTAAAAGGCAACTCAAAGCCCCAAACTTCTAATTATGTGACTGGTCTTTTTGGTATAGCCAGAAATATCCTGAGTTACCTCATTAGCGTAAGCTACTCCTGTTCTGAGTGACTCTCCCTGAATAATAAAGTCAATCCTATCACTTGAGAAATTCTGAGGCTGTGGAGGCCACCTCTTGGTGAGCAGGGACACCACTAGGTGAGTATTTAATTACTTATATTTCAGTAAATCATTTTATTACTAAAGCTGTGAATATTGTTTTAGTGTTGCCTTTATTATTTATAATAAATCAAGAAAAAGATCCATCTTTTACTATTAAAGTAACATCATTACTTGATTTATTTGATACTAAATATATAACATAAAGTGATTTCCCCAAAAATGGATTTCAGAATGACTTACATCATATTTGAATAATGCCCAAATATTTATGAAACTATACACTAAATTTAACTGAGGGTTCTAGCATTAAAAGGGGGGGGGTATTCTGGCCCAATGTTTAAAATTTTTATATTCTACGTTTGAAAACTTAAATAATTTATTTTTATGGTTTGGTGTTTTGTTTAAAAGACATATAAGAGAGATTTTTTGTTGCATTTTGGAAACCTTTATCTGTAAATAATCCATGAGTCTTTAACCGTCATATATTCCAAATATATGAAATCAATGGGTTATAATCACCAACATATTTCCTGTTTTTTCTCACATTGAAGACAAAATTAATTCTGAGATTTCTGTTATAATGCTGACAGAGATAATAATCCATGAGTTCAATAGACTATTCCAACACAAAAAATGAAATTTAATTCTTCAAAGAAATATCATCCATCCATTCACTCATTAATTAATTGAACTATCATTTACACTTTCTATCAATAAATTATTTTTCCTTCTTTTAGGATTTCTTTTCTTAAAATGACCTCATTGAAATATAATTAAAATACAACAAATTGTACCTACTTACACTTTAAGACTGATGGGCCAGGTGTGTCGCTCAGCGGTGCTGCTATCTGCCTGCCAAGTGCAAGGTCCTGAGTTTGATCCCTGGTTCTGCTAAATAAAAAAAGAAAAAAGAAAAGAAAAAAAGATTGATGACTTCTTACAAGACATAGGCAACCACTCTACAGTTAAAATACAAAATATCTCTTTTGTCAAACAAGCTTCTTCCTTCCCTCCATTTCTATCTTCAGGCTTGACTATTTAATAGACTTTCTCCAACACTATTGATTTGCTTACATTTTCTAGAATGGTCTAAAAGAACTTGTATAGTATGCACTCTTAAGTCTCCTTTATTTCACTCTTTTTTTTTTTTTTAAGACAGGGTCTCACTTTGTAGTTCAGGCTGGCCCTGAGCTCAATATGCAGCCCAGGCAAGCCTGGAACTAAGCAATCCTCCTGCCTCTGCCTCCCGAGTGCTGTGATGTCAGGCGTGAGCCACCACACCCGGCACTGTGGTATGTGGTATTGATGGCTGGTGGGCGTGAGTCTCCACGCCCAAAATTGTATGTGCTTACCGGGGATTGAACTCAGGACCTTGCGCTTGCGAGGCAGGCACCAGAACTACTGAGCTAAATCTCCAGCCCAACACTCATTATTTTTTTAAATGATCCTGCTTTACTATGTTTACCAGGAGTTCTTTTTTATTGGTGTGTAATCTTTCATTATACTTTGAAATATCGTGAATTATAGTATTCTGAACATTTGTGTGTAAAACTTTTTAGTGTATTTTTTTTATTTCTCTGGAAGAGAAATTCTGGTTTGTAAACTTAACATTTTATTTTTCACAGTATTTATACTGTTTTGTATCTACATGTGCAAATCTTTCTCCCATTTTAAAAGCTGAATTGCATGACTTGCTGTTCAGTTATAAGAATTCCATGTGTTTTCTGAAATTAATGCCTTTGCAGATATATGCATGTATTTTCCCTATTCTGTGACTTACTTTTCAGTGTTCTTAATGGTGACTCTAGATACACAGCCTTTTTATTTTGACAAGGCCAAATTTATCATCTTTTTCTTTTGTCATCTGTGCTTCATGTGTCATATCTAAAATAATCTCTTAACTACTTGAAGTCAGAAAATGTTCTCACATTTAGAAAATTACAGTATTGACTTTTACATTTAAGTCTATGATTAACCTGGAGTTAATTCTGTATATGAAGTATTCAGTCATTCTGCCATTTGTTGAGAATCATCCAAACATATATGAGTACATATATATATATATATATATATATATATATAATCAAGTACTTCTGCAATGCCTTCTGCTCTATCTTGATTCTGTTGATCTATGTGTCTATCTTTTCACAAATAACAATCTAAATAACAGTAACATTAAATAATAAAATCAAATACTATAAGTTCCTGAATTTTATTCTTTTCAAAAATTGTCTTGCCTATTTAGGCCATTTGCATTTCTATGTAAATTTTGGAATTATTTTTCAATTTTTATGACAAATCTTTTGGTATTACCCTTTTATAGTGCATTCTATTCAGTTTGCTAGACATTGTTTAAAATTTGAACCTTTATTGATACATTATACATACACATTGTGATCACACACAGTATTGAGAATTTGTACCAGCATATGACACAATTCTCATTTTTCCCATTTCCCCACCCACCCTACAATCCCCCACCCTTATATACATAAGCTTTGTTTCCCTTTTTTTATTGCCATCATATTTTTTGTTCCCCTTGTTACTTACCCCTATACCCCATTTCTCTTTTAATATTTTCTATTTCACAATATCTACCATATATTCTAGAGCTCATTTACATCTTCAGTTTCTCATACCAGAGAAAAGATATGATATTAGGCTGGGATTTAGCTCAGTGGTTCTGGCGCCTGCCTGGCAAGTGCAAGGTCCTGAGTTCGATCCCGGTAGCCACATACAATGCTGGGCGTGGTGACTCACGTCCACCAGCCATCAATACCACATACCACAGTGCTGGGCGTGGTAGCTCACGCCTGTCATCCCGGCGCTCGGGAGGCAGAGGCAGGAGGATTGCTGAGTTCCAGCTTGCCTGGGCTCCATAGTGAGCTCAGGGCCAGCCTGAACTACAAAGTGAGACCCTGTCTCAAAAAAAAAAAAAAAAGATATGATATTTACAGATCTGTGACCTATTTATTTCACTTACGAGTATGTTTTGAAGGTACATCCATTTGAATATAAATGACTCAAACTTATCTTTCCAATTTGCTAGACACTTTGAGGATTTTGGTTGATGAAGGATCGTGGTCTGGGATTTTCATGTTCCTTTTTTTTTTTCTTTGAAGTTGTCTAATTTTTGGCATATATTTGTTGCAGTAGTCTCTTATTATCATTTTAATTCCTGTAGCAATAACTCCTATTTTCCTCCCAGCATTGGGGATTTGTATCTTTTCTCTTTATCAGTTAGATCTATTTGTTTTATTGATCTTTTCAAAGAACCTATATTTGGTATTGTTACTTTTTCTTATCATTTACTTCACTATTCCTAACTATTCGTTCCTCTCACTTTGGATTTATCTTGCTCACCTTTTATAATGTCTGAGGAAGTACCTTAGATCATTATTCTTTGTTCTCTCCTTAAAAAGCATTTAAAGGTACAAATTTCTCTCTTAATTCTTTAGCTAAATACCACAGATTTTAGTATATTGTGCCTTCATCATTGAGTTAAACACGTATAATTCATTTGTAGGTTCTCCTTTCATCCTTCAATATCTTAACATGTTTTAATTGCAAAAATTTGGAGATTTAACCTAGATTTTTTTTTTTTAGTGGTACACGGAATCAGAATCAGGCCCTTGTACTTCTAAAGTACAAGTAAAGTACCATACCTGTGGTACCACTTGAGCTAAATCCCCAGCCCCTAACCTAGATATTTTATTATCAGTTCTAATTAATGTCATTGTAGTGAAAGAGCATATTTTGTGCTATTTCAATCCTTGTGAATTTGTTAAGCCTTGTTCTATGTCCCAAAATATGGCATATATTGATAAACATACTGTGTACACTAAATAAATGTACATTGTATACTAGAATGATGTTCATTTTGCAATGCTTCAGGGAAGGTCCCATAACTGTTAGTTGAGTCAAGATAGTTGATAATATGTTTAAATCCTCTATGTCTTTACTACTTATTTTTGGCTAGTTTTCTATCAATTCTTGGGAAATTGTTAAACTTTCTACTACAATTCTGTATTTCTCTCTATAACTGTATTCTTACAATTGTGTCAAATTTGTCTGCTTATATCTTAAGACTTTTTCTCAAGTACTGGACCTTTGCATTGAGCTAAACCCCCAGCTCTTTTATAATTTTTTTTATCTTGAGAACAGGTCTCCCTAAATGACTGAATTGCCCAGGCTAGACTTGAACCTGTGATCCTACTACCTCGGCCTTCAGGAGTTCTGGGATTATAGGCATCCACCATCATGGCTGGCTTCATGTGCTTCTTTTTCATTTCAGTCACTTCTCTCTTAATCACATATCATTGGGGCCTGCCTATTATGTCTATACTCACAATTTCTGCCTTTAAATTTGAGTGGGGAGCTCACCAACAGAACCGATGTGAGCTCAGCAACTGAGTTGCCTCCAAGACACAACAGTGGGCTCCCATCACACTGGCAAAGGAAAAAACTATGAATCTTAGTCCTGACAACAACCACAAGGCAAACACACAAACATGTACACTTAGGAGAACAAATATGAGACACAAATTAAATTCAACAGAATGTTTGTGACCTCAGTAAACTCGAAATAAACCAGCTGTTAGCTCTCCAGAGAACAAACTTCACTTTGTGTTGAAACAGTTTCGGCATCTTTAACTCCAGGGTACTGGTTACAACCCTGGCAGTTTGATGAGTTTGCCTGGCTCAAGAACCCTTTTGCTATTCAAATACTTTTTTGTTTTACAGTTGACTGATAAAATAAGGGGAATAAATTCCTCGGGAAAATTCTATGAGCTAGAATCTGAAAGGGATGAATAAACAGATCAAAAGCTTTTTTAAATTCTCAAATGAAAGCTGTATAAAACAATAAATCAACATATTTTCCTGAAACTCTGTCAGTGAAACTCAGAACCAAAATAATGGTTCAGACTTTTAAAGTTTCTGTTAAAAATGTTATTTAAGTGTTACTCAAGGACTGGGGATGTAACTCACTGATGTTGCTACTGACTGGTGAGTGTAAGGCCCTGAGTTCAATCCCCAGTATGGGGAAAAAAAAAACAGCTATAAAAATATTTAATCATCAAAATATTTTCCCATCAAAATGGATCATTGATTAAAATAGGAAAGATCTGCTTCTTTTTTTTTGCTAAAATACAGTTTTCAAAGTGAATTGATGACTAAAACATGATTTTTTAAAAAATAGTTTTAATTTTCTTCACTGAAAAAGATAATTCTATTTTTAAGTTTTTAAAATTCTTTATTGGTACAATTTATATACAACTCACAATCACACATAACATCGGGGAATTTGTAACAATATATGACACAAGTTAATTCTCATTTTTACCCATATCCCTACCCACCCACACCTCCCCACCCCCTATATACATGCTCTTTTATTTTCTTTCAGAATCATATTTATTCCTTCCCCTCATTACATCCCCACACCAAATTTCCTTTGGAAATTTCCCATTCTATAAAAACTGTCATACTTTCTAGAGCCCATTTGCATCTATAGGTGCTCATATCAAAGAAAAGATCCAGTATTTGCCCATCTGTGATCTATTTATTTCACTTATTAGTATGTCCTCCAGGTGTATCCATTTGCACATAAATGAATCAATCTTGTCATTATTTATGGCAGAATAATACTCCATTTTATTTTTTAAAAAAACATCTTCTTTGTCCACTCTCCAGTTGATGGACATTTGGGTTGTTTCCAAGACTGAGCTATCACAAACTGAGCTGCTATGAACAAAGGTGTACATCTGTCTTTCCAATGTGATTTTTAAAATTCTTTTGGGTGTATTCCTAGCAGGGGGATAGCAGGGTCAAATGGGACCCCTAGTCCTAGTTTTCTGAGGAATCTCCACACGGATCTCCACAATGTTTGCACAAATCTGCAATACCACCAACAGTGGAAAAGTGTTCCTTTCTCCCCATAGCCTCACCAGCATTTATTGTTGTTTGATTTTGTGACAGCAGCCATTCTTTGTGGAGTGAGATGAAATCTCAGTGTTGTTTTCATTTGCATCTCTCGAATGACCAGTGCTGTTGAACATTTCTTCATATGCTTCTTAGCTGCTTTGACTTCTGCCTCTGAGAAGTGTCTGTTCATTTCAGATGCCCATTTTTGAACTGGGTCTTTGAACTTGGGGAGGCTGATCTGTTTAAGTTCTTTATATATTGTAGATAGTAGCCCTTTGTCTGATAAACAGCTAGTAAAGATTTTTTCCCATGTTGTTGGCTGTCTTTTAGCAGTGCCAGTGACTTCTATTGCTGTGCAAAAGCTTTTCAGTAGGATGAGATCCCATTTGTTGATTCTTTTTGCTAGTTCTTGTGCTATAGAGGTTTTATTCACAAAGTCTCTGCCTAAGCCAATGTCTCCAAGAGTTTTACCTAACCGGTTTTCCAGCAGGCTTATTGTTTCTGTTTTAATGTTTAAGTCTCGTATTCATTGTGAATTTAGTTTTGTGCATGGTGAAAGAGATAGGTCTAGCTTTAGTTTTTGGCAGGTTAAAGCCCAGTTTTTCCAGCACCATTTGTTAAAGAGGCTGTCTTTCCTCCATTGAGAGTGGCTCCTTTGTCAAAGATAAGGTGGCTTAGTGTATCCAGAGTTGTTTCTGGATCTTCTAATCTATTCTACTGGTCCTCAGGTCTGTTACTTTGCCAGTACCATGCAGTTTTTATCACAGTGGCTTTATAGTAGAGTTTTAATTTGGGGATTGTATTACCCCCTGCCATCTCGTGGTTGCTTAGAATTGCTTTTGCTATTCTAGGTTTCTTGTGCTTCCAGATGAATTTTTGTATTATTTTCTCTAGCTCTGTGAAGTATAGCGTTGGAATTTCAATTGGAATTGCATTGAATCTGTATAGTAGTCGTGGGAGTATAGCCATTTTGATGATGTTGGTTCTCCCTACCCAGGAACAAGGGATGTCTTTCCACTTTCTGATCTCCTTTTCTATCTCGTTTTTCAGAGTCCTATAGTTTTCAGAGTAGAGGTCTTTCACTTCCTTTGTTAGGTTGATTCCTAGATATTTCATTTTTCTGGGGGCTATTGTGAAAAGGATTGACTCCCCAATTTCTCTTTCAGTGAGTCTGTTGTTTGAGTAGACAAAGGCTGTTGATTTTTGAGTGTTGACCTTGTATCCAGCAACACTACTAAATTTGGTAATTAAGTCTAGCAGTCTTTTGGTTGAGTTTTTAGGATCCTCCAGGTAGAGTATCATATCATCAGCAAATAATGACAGTTTAACTTCTTCCTTTCCTATCTTTATTCCTTTTATATCTTTGTCCTGCCCGGTTGCTATGGTTAATGTTTCCAGCACTATATTGAACAAGAGTGGTGACAAAGGGCATCCTTGTCTCGTTCCTGTTCTTAGTGTAAAAGGTTTCAGTTTTTGCCCATTAAGTATGATGCTGGCTGTTGGTTTCTCATAAATAGCTTGTATTAAATTGAGA